>MJUT01053906.1:265308-279659 GCA_002080005.1 Gigantidas platifrons | reverse complement strand
TTAGGAAATGTACATTTCAAACATAAATATATCTAATAAACCATGTCAAATGCACTTAGAGGGTAATACACTCCAGGGCTAATAATAGTAGTCCACAACAGATGTATCGACTCAGTTACATTTTTTTAGTTATTTGTGTTTGTTTGCGTAAAGTGGTGTCCAACATATGTTGTGTTGTGATTTTGTTTGGCATGGTACAGTCACTTCAATAAAATGTGGCGGGGTTAAACTAGTTTTATAGGCCCGAACCTCCACTCTTAGTGAAATGATGTGGTCTCCACATGTGAGTTAAATACCAACCCTCCCATATAAATGAGTGAGCAGCAATGTATGTATGTATCATTGTTTGTCCTTTTGTCCTTTTTCTTTTGACCATTGTGTTGTCTGTTCTTCTTCGATATACGGATTCTGATTACCCTTTTGGTATCTTCTAACTCCTCTTATAAGAGAACACAAAGACGAATTTTGACCATTTTGAATTAAAACATAATTTTGAACCGTAATGAAAGCGGGAGGTTTGGCGCCGTAAAATATGATTCAACCCACCATTTCTTTGGAAATACCTGTACCAAGTCAGGGGCATTACGATTTTCCAGTTGTTGACTGATTTTGTCTGTTTATATACTTATGAGTTTTGACTTTCCCTTTGGAAGATTGTTCGGAGTTCGGTAATTTTGTTATTACCCTTAATTAATTTTGAATTGAAAAAAACATACCTGAAACTTCACTCTTGAGTAATGAAAAGTCACACTGTCCATGAGTCTGTAAAACTCCAAAAATCGAAATAGATAATATAAACAGAATCATCTCGAAAGTTGTTGTCTTGATTCTCTAAGCCAGACTCTGCACCAGAAAGTTACAATCCAGAGAATGAAAAAAATTTAAAGGCTGTCCTTCATCTATAGTAATTTGATTAACTGGTTCCCTGTTTAAAGACTATCTGTCATCTATAGTTATTTGATTAACTGGATCTCTGTGACCTGCAGCTGCAGTTACTGTTATCACAATGTCACAAGTGTGACATGATTAATTATAGGACTGGTCGATGACAAATTATTCCTCTATTACATTGACAGGTAGTTCGTGTCGTAAGATCTCCCGTACTTTATAATGCATTGTCTCAACGTCTTAATGTAAACTCTCCGTTTATTTGTCAATAATTGTCTTTATATACTAGATAACATCTTGTTTACAATATTTCTTAATTTATTCCTTGAACAGTAATAGGGATTTACATGGCTATGATATACATGGAAATAGCTGCAATTATTTTTAGACGAAATTTTTGCCACTTTTTACATTAATTACTGTTCCACTTTTAAATGGTAATTTGGGTATGTGCAACTGGTTTAAGCTTAAGCGTATGTTATTTGTGTATCAGACATAAGTTTTTCTCAACTTGTGAAGTCTTAAACGAATACAATAATTTACAATATATATAGTAAAATGAAAAACATCACATTGTCGGAATAAAAACGTAGATATCAAATTTAGTGCGCATGACGCGTTTCTATAATAACCATCATCAGGTACGTTTCTAGAATAACCATCACCAGGTACGTTTCTAGAATAACCATCATCAGGTACGTTTCTAGAATAACCATCATCAGGTACGTTTCTAGAATAACCATCATCAGGTACGTTTCTAGAATAACCATCATCAGGTACGTTTCTAGAATAACCATCATCAGGTACGTTTCTAGAATAACCATCATCAGGTACGTTTCTAGAATAACCATTATCAGGTACGTTCAAAATCGAAAGATTGGAAAGCCAAATAATTTAATGTTTTGGGTGCAATCAAAGGGTCTCAACAGGATAGCCAAAATCGACTAAGGTCACCTATGCCTGAGGGAGGAGAATCTTAGTTATATTAATAATTACATTATTTAGGAACTGTAAATTTCAGTAATAAATATTTCTAATAAACCATGTCAGGAGCACTGGCTAATTACTTTTCAACATTTAAATGGTAATTTGGGTTAAGCTTAAACACATTTTATTTGTGTAATATAACAATTTGGGATCTGACTCAAGTTTATCCAACTTACAACGTCTTCTCTGGAATACAATAATTTACATTGCGCAAATGAAATAATACAAGTATTTAAGAGTGTTTGAGAGGAATAAAGGCAAAAAAGGCCTAAACAGAATAGCCAAAATCTGCTAAGATCACATATGCCCGAGGGAGGAGAACCTTAGTTTTGATGATAATTACATTATTTAGGAATTTCAATAATAATTATATCTAATAATCCATGTCAGGACCTAAGCACTGACTTCTTGGCGGATGATACCCTTGGGGGCCAATAGTCTACCATCAGAACTGACTTCTTGGCGGATGATACCTTTGGGGGCCAATAGTCTACCATCAGAGGTATCGACCAAGTGTAGATATCAAATTTAGTACGCACGAAAACATGTTTAAAAATATATTTTTCATATGTTGGGAAATATCTTCGCGATTTAGAAATTTTATTTTGGAATTGTTCCTACAGTTGGGTAATTTTTGTTTTTCATTTTATTTACGTTGTCTGCAAATCGTAAATGCCACTGATATAAAAAGAGTTTGAAGATGCAAATCGTACATGCCACTGATATAAAAAAGTTTTTTTTTATCAATATAAATATTTTATTTATTCTGAATTCTTGCTTGTTACAAATCTAATCAAGAGTCCAAGCTTCTCTTGATGTACCCTGATATAAGAAGAGTTTGAAGATGCCAAAGTGGCCGAGATCGTATGATTGTTTTACTTACATTCAACAGATGGCGATGCATAATCATTACAACCTCACTATAGAAAGTTTTTAAATGGCTTGTAGGCAATGGCTTACACCACCAATAAAACTAACCATCACAATATAACTGAAACATTGTCGAAGGATTCGATAAATACTCATAACTCAAAAACCTCAATGAGTTAAAAAAAAACAATTGTCAGATATAAGGATCCGACCATTTAACTTTTAGGGGAGCTATGCTGTTCCCTCGAGAGCAATGTTTGCTTTCATAGGAAACGAAAATTATGTACATTGTATTTAATTTTTTAGCACAAAAATCAGCATTTTACTTTCAAATTTTCTCGTGGATAAAATACAAGGTCATATTATCTATTTATGGCATCTTTTTGGTTAACTTTTTCCTCACAATTTGGCGCCATATTATTTTAAAGAAAGAAAAACAAAACCGACATAGCCCTTCTAAGATTTAAATGGTGGCTCCCTAATACACAATCAAAGAGTAGTCAAAAGAGGGTCCATATAATTACCCAAAGGTACCCAAAGGGACCCTAAAGGTACCCTAAAGGTACCCAAAGAGACCATATAGGTATTCAAAATAACAAATTAAATGTCAAATAAACCCTGTAAATTATATAATTTAAATAATTTAAAAACAACGGTTTGGTTTTGACACATTGATTAATATTTATTAATGAATACCAATGATTGGCGATGATGGGATTTTTCGTAGTTCCGGTCAGGTTTTGTAGTCCAAGCCGAGCTTTCGTATACCAAGAGCTGTCACGCAGTAACTGTTACTTTTACATGTAATCAATAAATGATCAAACATTAAACTTAATTACTAATATAACAGATACAATTTCATATAAATGTCACTATTTTTTTTTTCAGTAGTCATATATATCCATTTTAGAAGGTCAAGATTCAGGTAATTAAATACACGTCTAAAAAGAGTAAATTTAATGTCAAATACACAAATTAATTACACGTTCTTATTCTAATGACAATTAAAGTATATTTGATGGTTCCTTTGGATACATTTGTGGTCCCTTTGGGTACATTTTAGGTCCCTTTGGGTACCTTTGGGTAGCTCTGGGTACCTTTGGGTAATTATATGGACCGGTCAAAAGATATGTTTATGCAAATGGATGATCCTAAAGAAATACCAACAAGAGTACAAAATATATACTGAGCGAGTAAATAAATCATAATAAAACATTCTGAAAATCAATTATGTTACAAACACGACAGCTAATTGTAATGACCGTTTATATGACGTAATGCGTAGTAATATATTTAGCCGTACACATGATGGACATATTACATGTAAATTTTACATATATAATTGTTTGTTACGTAATACATGTTAAACACCATAGCTATAATCCCCTAACCCTGTAATACATGTACCGCGTTTTATTGAAGTTTTAATACACATATATGTCTATTTTGTTGTGCAAGTGTAAAATATTACATATATAATTAATTTGCTATTACGTAACACGTTTACCGCGTTTTTTTGAATACACATATGTCTTGTCTGTTGTGTAAGTGAAAAATATTACATATGTAATTAATTATTTATTACGTAATACATGTACCGTGTTTTATTGAAATGTGATACACATATATGTCATGTCTGTTGTATAAGGTACAATAAATATTTTGTATACATATGGACATTCTTTACATTTGTCAGTTGGGTATTTCTATTATCGGTTCATTATCCCGGTCTTTTTGTTTATCATGTTTAGGTACAATAAAATAATTTGTATGTTTTTTTTATGGCAATTCTTTACATTTGTTAGTTAGAAACATCAAATATTGGTACATTATCCCGGTTTTGTTAACATTTGTAAGTGCAATAAAATCATTTGTGTAATTGCTTATGGAATATTTTCTTACATTTGTTAGTTGGTACATCAATTATCGGTACTTTTTCCCAGCCTCGATAACATGTATAGCCTATATAAGTAGGAGTTATATACATGTACATGTATTTGCAATATTGATATACCTACACCATGGTGCTTAAATTTTGACACATGACAAACTGTTGCACATATTTTTTATTTTGGTAAATAATTAACAGGTTTATAACTTTTCAAATTTTAATCTTAGTTGTATTAATGCTGTGTTATAAACATACGCATCTGAACTTTTTATGTATCATTAATTAGATAAATTACTAACAATGGGCATGTTTCATAATTTTTCGCATTGGGAAGAGGTGTTCGACAATGAGACCCTCTGTCACCTTATTTATTTATTCTTGTTTTAGAACTCTTGAGTGCTGCAATTAAAAACGACCCAGAAATAACAGGTGTAAAAAAAAGATTCTGAGTCAATATGCTGATGACTCCTCATTGATATTAGATGATAACCCAAAATCGGTTGATCAATGATTATTTATGCTTAATAAATTTTCATAATGTGCTGGACTGGGAGTAAATCTTGACAAGATCGAAGAAATATGGCTTGACTCAAGGCGGAGTTCCCATGAACCACTCATTCCAGATAAACATTTAGCATGGAACTGTTATGGAAAATTTAAGCTATTGGGTATTACTTTCAATTTGTCAGAATCAGATAAAACACTGGTTTCGAAATTTTACAGAAAAAGTTGAATTAGTAATTTTTTTTTTAAACTTGTGGTCTTATAGAGATCGTACATACGTTGGTAATGCTACTGTTATTAAGACCCTATCTCTTCCTATTCTAGTTCAATGTCTTACTGTTTTACCAAACCCTCCAGATTCAGTTTTGAATGATATTAACGAAATATTTTATAAATTTTTATGGAATGGTAAAAAGGACAAGATCAAGAGATCTGTTATTAACAATGAATATGACGAAGGGGGACTAAAAATGCCACATATTCAATCATTTTACAAAGCACTTAAAATACCATGGCTTCATAAATTACTTGACCATTTCAACCATTCACCATGGAAAGTACTTTTATTAGGTTATATACAAAAATGGGGAGGAAGTAATACTTGAGTAAAGAGGGTCTAGAAAAGGTAGCAGAAAAAGTTAATCCGTTTTGGAAAGATGTTTTATGAATTTATCAGAGTGGAAACAGGAGAAGGGGGAGTTGGTGGATATTCAACACGTCTAGAGCCAGCCCATATGGTTAAACCAATTGATAAAAATAGGTGGTAATATATGTATGAACAAAATTTGTTGTGAAAATGGTGTCTTGTAAATGATTTAATATCAGAAAACAAAATCCTTTTTACATATGAGGAATTTATAAATCTCTATAATATTAGATTAAATTTTGTAGAATATTTCAGTATGCTAAGTGCCATTCCACATAGATGGAAATGTAAATACTTTTCAAAGAAATACATGTTAAATGTAAAAATGCTCCCTTTAAACATACAGAGTAAATGGGATAAGGAAGTTCACACAGAGATTGTTATTGAAGATTGGAGTTTCATTTACTGTATACCTTTTTCTGTTACAAAAGATACTAAATTACAGGACTTTCAATATAAACTTATATGTAGAATCTTAATTACAAATTCCTTTCTATATAAATGCGGCCTAAAAGAAACTGAGCTCTGCACATTTTGTACAGAAACCAAAGAAAGTCTGGTTCACATCTTTTGGGAATGTAATTATGTTCGGAACTTTTGGTTAGCAATTAGCAATTTCCTGAATATATGTAGTGTTAGCTTACCCTTTAATGCAAAGGAACACAGTTCCGCCCAGAGCACAATCAACAATGCGTTAATTATTTTGAAATATTATATATATGTCTGCAGATGCAAATGCAGGGCCCTTAGTTTAGAAGGTGGTCTTGAATTCCTGAAATATGCTATCAATATTGAAAAGGCATCAATGATATATCTGTCCCCAGTACAAAAAGAACATGTTAAAAGAAAATGGTTAGATCTTGAGGTGCTATTGAATGGTTAATACTAAGATATATCTATAATATTAAAATATATGTATAGCTTAAAATGCTAACTTTGAATTTCAAAAGTTATTACAAAACAGTATGTTATGAAGACCTATTTGGTTTTTTTTACATTGTAAATTTTGTGTACTGAAACACTGTGCATAGAATCACGTAATCTGTTCTTGGAAAAATAAACAAATTACAAAAAAAAAAATAAAAAAATATCTGGCATTTCAGAAGTTTGAGGTTACATTTCTGAAATGTACAATATTTAGATGATAAGAATATACTAAGTCACCTTTGTCTAGGTATTTCATGTATTATGAATTCCAGTCAGTCTTATTTTAAAATGTAGCTAAATCATTGTTGAATACTGCATTATGAGTCATAATTAATAAGTTTGAGACTTTCAATTGCGGTACAGTTGCAATGTTCAGGACAATCAAAGGTCTGTTCTGTGTTCCTTTGGAATTTTAACCAAAGATGAAGAGCTGGATCTACCGTCACTACACTGGATTCCTAAATTACACAAGTGTCCTTAAAAACTTCGTTATATTTCTAAGTCTACAAAATGCTCCACGAAACTTCTTTCCAAATTATTAACATCTATTTCACCAGCTGTCAAAACAGGTCTTCAAGATAATTGTGACGCTTACTACTACCGAGGTTGTGGACTATTTTCTGTTAAAATGGCGACACACAGAAACGCTAATAGTTAGGTTCTTTGACAGGAAATGTTATTGTTTTATTATTATCTTTTGCTATTTTATTGAATTAAGGACAAACTTTCACCGATTTATTAAACTAGATTCATATTCTATGCCGTGTTCCAGGAATATAATTGTAAGTAATAAATAAGAAGATATTTGCAGTTCTGTGGGCCGTGCAATGGTTTTGCCGGAGAGTACATCGTCGATTTAATCTAGCTTACTAGGAGTCAGTCCAAAGATTGCAATTTTTTTTATTGAGAGCTTCATAATCCATATGAATTTAAGATACGATATCTCACCACATTAACAATCTTTTACTTATATAATAGTTACCGATATGGGGGCAATATCACTATTTATCATATATTTGTAGATAATATAATAAAATTTTACCTTGTGATAAAACTTCGAGTTTTGTTTAGAATAATAAGAGTAATCATGTTCATTTCGCCCAGTGTAACAAGAATGACCAAAGCGGGATGATAAAGCAAGTTTATCAACTGCTTCCGGAATGTTATTACATGCCTTGTCGTCAATGTTCGTGATACTCAAAAATTAGAACGTTTGCAACTTGAAGCAGCAAGGATTGTAACGGGTCTACCTATTTATTCCAGTGCTGAAAGTTTATATTTTGAAACTGGGTGGTCAAAATTGGAAGACCGTCGAAAGTCTAGGAAATTAAATTTATTTTATAAAATTGAAAATAATATGGCTCCCTCATACTTATCTGACTGTTTGCCAACTACTATTGGAGAAACAGTAACATATAATCTCCGTAATAATGATGACTATCGCACTCAGAGGTGTCGTCTGCAAACTAGTTCCAAGTCTTTCTTTCCTTCCACTATAAAGTTGTGGAATTCCTTACCTGATAGTGTTAAATCTCTACCCACTTTTTCCAAATTTAAAAGAAAAGTTCAACCTGTCCAAATTCCGGTGGCTTCATTTTATAATATTGGTGATAGGAAAATTAACATAACACATACTAAGCTAAGACATAGATGTAGTGGCCTTAATGCCGATTTATATAGAGTAAATTTGAAGAATGATCCACGTTGTGTATGTGGTCATTTATTTGAGGATGCTATTCATTTTTTTCTTGAATGTCCACTTTATCAATACGATAGAACTTCTTTGTTTAAATGTTTTAATAACATTGTTCCCATCTCTATAGAATATATACTCTTTGGATGTAACGAAATTAGTGAAGACTTGAATACTTTATTGTTCAAATCAGTGCATAAATTTATTCGACAAACTTGTAGATTTAATAATTAATAATTCCCAACCCTGATATTATCTCAACACAATTTGCTAGTTTTTACCCCACCCCCTTTTTTCTGCTAAATAATAAAACAATATTTAATATGTATACTTAGTTTGACATTGTTTTGTTTAATTTACTAATTATAATTGATATAGCCTGTGCATTTGCTGTCATTTGATTTGTTTTATTTATGCTATTAATGTATTTGTATGGAGAGGGACTAGTAAGTTGTAAAAACTTGTTCCCAATCCAATTGTATAAATTTTATTGACAATAAAATCATTATAAAGTAAAAATGTTCGTAAGTTCACTTCGCGAATTTCCGGAAAACTGTGTTTGCAAACAAGCCGGACTAAACTGTTTTATTGACTATTTGCACAGAAAATTATTATTACTGCCAATTTTCTTTCTTATAATATTGAAAGTGCTAAAATTTGCATTTATTGGATTTGCATATTAAAACAATGAATTTCTTGTTCTATAACTACATTTGTGTATGTATTTAATTCTAGCAAAAATGACTAAACAGTTAGGTACTAATCAGTTATTTCCTCTGTTGAGAAATATATGATAAACACATCATTACATGTCAATTTTCATATCATTCCCCTATCAGCCCTCGTTCATATATCATCCCTTGAGCCTATCGACTCTGGGGCTGATATCATGACCTAGTGCTGATAAAGGGATATGAAAAATGCCATATAATAATCTATATATACAGACTGCCCAATGGTCGGGGTACGGACCAGCGGAAATGATATTGCTCGAGCCGGAGGCGAGGGAAATATTAGTTTCACGGTCCGTACCATAACCCAGAAATTATACAAGGAAGCAAGAAACCTACAAGTTTCCCTACATATCAGTAACTATTGTATTTATTGCATTGATGACCAGAATCGGATACACACAATATAAATGCAGAGACCGTTTTCAATGAATCAAGAAACTGCAGCTACTGGAGCTAGACAACTACACAACAAAACAAGAGCACAGAAGAACACATTATAAACTTATCACAGAATAAAACTACACGAAGTTTCACTAGTATTAACAATCATGTCATTTTGACATCTAAATACATTAATAATTTAAGCTTTTTAGTTATCTAGTAAGGTTGTTAATAAATGATATGCTTAACACAATCTAACGTTCAGATAAATTAATATTAAAGCACAAAATAATAACTGCATATGTAGGATAAGAGAACACCCATATAACTTTAATAGAAGCGGGGATATGTGTTTATTATAAAAGCTACAATTTCTATCGGCAAATTATGAAAAAAATAAATAAAATTGGCATGAAAGATAATATAAATAATCTGACCCTACTGTTTACAAAGAGAAATTTTTGTTAAATTTGATGAAAAAACGCTTAAAAAATAAGAAAATATCTGATTTTTGCTCCGTGTGAAATACAATTTTGGCTCAAGGGGATATTCCCCTTGGAAGTAAAGTGGTCAGTACCTAAAAGAAGTGTTGTTAAACTATGTTTGTTACGTCATCATGCATATATTAATGCCGTTTTATCACGTAATGACCAGCTTTACGATTTAACTCTAATTTATCGTGCAACTGTAAAAGCGACTGTATAAATTGTTGTCTTAAACACAATCACGGACAATATATCACGTTTTATAACCACACAATAAGTCGCTGTATTATTTCACTTATGATGTTAACTCAGGCGGTGATTTTGTGGGTTTCTTTTTACGCCGCTCTTTTCTTGTTGATTTTCAACATTTTCTGTCATTTTTGATAAAGTAATAATGCTGCAGGATAAACCGACTATACAATACTTGTCTCTAAATATTAAATGTAGTTGTATATTTGTGACGGAATAAGCGAGAAATGTTCGTTAAGCTTCGATATTTCTATCTGTTTCTATCGTACATTTGATGAAAAGTTTGAAGATACCAAAGGGGTACTCAACAGTCGTAAATCGAACCCGGAAAAAGAACAAAAGTAGAAACAATGATCTACAAAACACTCCACCAGTAGCACCCGTCCGGTTACACTTGTTGTATAGTGGGTGAAACGCCATGTATGAGGACAGGACCGGACTGTGATTACGACTACTAGTAATATCACAGGCATTTGACCGATGGACCTTAATTTCCCCGTGTTTGTCACGCGGGTACATATTTTCAGGGCTAGTAACGATGTAGGGTCTCTATTTAATTGTGGGTCCTGGGTCCACACGAATACTAGAAAAATACACAAGGTAAGAAACAAATTCACTGAAAATGGCGGCGTACTGCCAGTTTTATTATTATTGTCGATTTCCCTGATTTCTGAAAAATAAACGGATGGAAAGCACTAACCTTGTGGACCCCCATCAGCTGTTGTGCCACTGGTTTACTCTCATATTCGTACTAATTTGCATATATACCCGACTATCTGTTCCCAAGACAGATTGTCAACGAACACGGAGGACGACCACTTATTTTCTATTACGCGGCACGCGATTGGTCAAGGCAATTTTCCGGAAAAGAATTGACCAATAGCGTGCCGCGTAACAGAAAATAAGTGGACCTCCGGGTTTGTCGACAATTTTGTTTCTTACCTTGTGTATTTTTCTAGTATTCGTGTGGACCCAGGACCCACAATTAAATAGAGGCCCTACATCGTTACTTGCCCTGAAAATACGTACCCTCGTGGAAAACACGGGGAATTTAAGGTCCATCGGTCAAATGCCTGTGGTAATATAACATATCCGTGGTCATTTGTCACACTGATATACCGTAATGCTTAAGGTGGTACCCAACACTACAGGGAGATAACCCTTTAAAATCAGTTGAACGTTTTGATCATATGATACCTTAATCAAGTAAACTAGATAACTAAATAGATAGTTAGAACTATATTCTGGATATAGACGACGGGGAATTTATGAAAATGCATGGTGAAAATAAGTAAACACTAAGTGAAGTCCCAATTGTTAAATTATGTTTAGAAAAATATATATTAGGTGTACATTCGGTATGAATTGATCATTGTTTGATAACACCGTATCTATTGTTTCAAAATAAAAATAAAATGAAATGGTAGAAACATATTTGAATATAAAGTATTTAATATAATTGTGTCGCTAAGAAGAAAAACGTATTCGCATTGACACGTACATTTATTATGTAAAACTTAAATGACACAATATATACCATTAAAATGTTATTTACACGTTACATAATGTCGTGATTTATTACACTTTGCACCTTTGTTTTGTCAATACAAACATGTAATATGACCTACATATCAACACCTCCATGTATGTTTCATTCGTATATAAAATGACTGAGTTGACCGAGTCACAGTGATCCATCTGTGACCTTATTAATTTGTCGCAAGACCAACTTTATTATATATTGTACCAAGGATATGACAACCCTGTACCACCGACTTTCAACGTCGATTCAACGCCTGATGTTTGCATTAAAGTATCAAAAGCTGATTCTGAATAATAAAAAATAAAAAAAATACCGAGCCGTCGGAACAGTTCCAAAATCCAATTACAAAATTCGTAGACAGAGGGAAAATCGACACCCTTAAGAACACAAATACATGACCGCTCACTTTCCTGACTTGGTAAGGACACTTCAATAAAAAGTGGCAGGGTTAAGGTAATTTCATGGGCCCACATTGATAATTAAATACATTATAATGATCCATTATCACAGATGCTTAAATAAAAACAAACAACTTCTGTGGCAGTATTTGGCCACAGCTTTTATATAATATACATGAAAATTTACAATATACAAGGTAAATAGCAAATCGCACATCGCGATTGCACTGTAACTGATAAATAATAAATAATAAATTGTCCAATATATGAGGTTATCGCAGATCACGATTGTATTGTCACGTCACATATCACAACAGATTATGGTAAATGAAAAATACATGTGGTTACCTGCAGATCGCTGATTATGGCAACCAAACTAGCACTGAAATATTACCACAAATTATGGTAACTAAATCAAAAGAAATATTGGGAACACAAGTGATGGTCCGAAAGCCCTTATATTGTTAATGTATTAATAATAATATTAACCTAAGGAAATGTATTAAATGCAGCGAATTCTGCCAAATTGACAGTGGAAGCAATTCATTGGTTACACAGTCAACCGCCATAAATATGGAGGTATTCGCTGCAAAGCTGTCTTCCAAATACACTCAAAATCATATTTAGAGCTTTGAAGACTTAGGCTTCATTTGCCTTTGACACAAAAATTTACCAAACCCATTAGCATTCGAAACGAAACGACACAAGTTTAAGTAGCATACTAGCTATATATTCAGCAGTCATTTAACTTCACTGTGGGAGAAAAACATGAAAATCTTCATTCAAAAATATTTCAATACCACCCTGCAATCTATTGAGATATATATATGTACCATACATTATTAATCTATTTGGCTAAATAGCCCTTCATAATATGTTTAAGCTAATCGCCAAATTGGCTCTACAATCAAAATAATTTGTGCTATGAACAAATATTTGCAATAAAATTTCCAAACTAAACTCATCAGCCAAATTGGCTCAATTCAAATAACTTGTGCTATATAATTCTGTCTTCAATAACAAATGGATTCCAAGCCAAATTGGCTATAAATGTGTAATTCTAAACTAAACTAAGCAGCAAATTGGCTCAATTCAAATAACTTCTGCTATATAACTCTGTATTCAATAACAAATAGATTGCAAGCCAAATTGGCTATAAATGTGTAATTCTAAACTAAACTAAGCAGCCAAATTGGCTCAATTCAAATAACTTGTGCTATAAATGTGTAATTCTTACCATTCCACTTATACTTATAGCCCCAGATCAACGCCACCTGTTGTGCGGCGGGCTTCGATTAAGGCATCTTTCACAATACTGGATCCAACTATCCATACTTTAATTGTTCTGCCTAAAATTCTTAGATAGCATTTAAATGCCAATTCCCAAGTATTAAGGTTACACAAAACTATCAAAAGAGAAAAATAAAAATTAACTATGAACATTACTTACTTTCAAGATAGAACTGACAAAATTACGTATGTCTTGTAAACCTTTGATAGGATTTTTCAGTTTTTATAGAAATTGTATCAGCTATTTTTTAACGTCTGCAACCATGGAAAGCAAATGGTAAAAGAAAGATTTCATCCTGCCAATATTTAAGTAACAAATATATTTAAACACCAACCACATATCAATTATTACAACGCACCATGATAATGGAATTTAAGCACAGGATTTAAATTCTATTAAATATTATTGGGAGGCTCAGTATCAAAATGGTAATGATTACCAAGGCAGTTTATGTAATGCCAGCTTTAGATATGAGATGCGAACTTTATTTTAGAATAAAATGAAAAACAAAATATACCACACTGTCTGAACAGTTCTAAAATATAGCATACTGTCTGAACAGTTCTAAAATATAGCACACTGTCTGAACAGTTCTAAAATATACCATACTGTCTGAACAGTTCTAAAATATACCATACTGTCTGAACAGTTCTAAAATATAACATACTGTCTGAACAGTTCTAAAATATACCATACTGTCTGAACAGTTCTAAAATATAACATACTGTCTGAACAGTTCTAAAATTTACCATACTGTCTGAACAGTTCTAAAATATAGCACACTGTCTGAACAGTTCTAAAATATACCATACTGTCTGAACAGTTCTAAAATATAGCACACTGTCTGAACAGTTCTAAAATATA
>MJUT01053906.1:202073-249869 GCA_002080005.1 Gigantidas platifrons | reverse complement strand
TATTTTTATTAGAGGGCTAAGACCCTACTTTAAATAGACTAATCCATTTTTCGCGGGAAAATTGATGCAGATGATGTTGACAGTGACAGTAGAATTGAATTGAATTAGGATAATTAAGATTTTCAAGGTATTTTAAAAGTGTACTTTGTAGGCTTAGATGCTTACAATAGGAATTAAAGTAGGAATTACTACTGGTAAGTTCAAATGCACAAGGTAAAAATTGAAGAGCTGCGCCTCTCCGAAATTATGTAAACATTTATCACGTGACACCATGTTTTACTTCTTCTTTTGATTTATTTAAAATATATTTTCAGATGTGACAGTAATGGACTTTATCAGAGGAAGCAGTGTTTAGACATGCATGGTATTTGTTGGTGTGTCTATAACAATGGAACTAAAATTGATGGTTCAGAGGTCAGGGGTAATCCTGATTGTTCGAAAGGTAATTTAAAGTAGATTGTCACAATGTTATTGACAATGATTTATATGCTTTGACACTATCAGCAGCTCACTAGTCTGGCCCTACATCTTTTAAGGCTCTTGTATTATATGAAAATAAGGGTAATAACAAAATTACCGAACACCGAGCAATCTTACAAAGGGAAAGGCAAAACTCATAAATCAATAAACAGACAAAATTAGTCAACAACCGGAAAACTGGGAAAACCGCAATGACCCTTGACTTGGTACAGGCATTTCCAAAGAAATGCTGGGTTGAATCAGATTTTACCTCCCGCTCCCATTACGGTTAAAAGGGGAAAATTGGAAGTGTGTGAATACTTTCGTCCATTATCTGTATATCAATAAGCTATACCAATCATTGTAAAGTTTATCAATTTACCAGCACTCAAAATTAAGAGAACAAATTCCAAAGCAGACGAACGATGCAGTGACATAATGCAAAACAACAACTACATAAACACCTTCATATTATGTAAATATACAAAGGAAAAAAAGTCAAACCATTCAGAATGATAACTTTATTAAATAAACGTTGTAAGGGCTGATAAACAGGACATAATGTTATTGTGTATATTAAAACGATACAGGGATACTCTACTGCCATCTCATTGTCAGCTATAAGATCGAAATATCTTAAAAGATTGCTCAATTGTACATTTCATTCAGATTTCAATGCCGTTCAGAGAATGTAGTTACCAAACGGATAGGGGTTTGCACTGTAGCTATATAGACTTGGTTGTGTGAATCTTCTGTCAATATATTTGTGGTTGAAAAGGGGATCATCTCTTCTAATCATTATTGGAGATGCAGTATCTGATTTTGTAGGAACATTAAATATTCGGTTGTCTTGCGTGTTTCTAGCAGGAACAGGAAGTATTCGGTTGTCTTGCGTGTTTCTAGCAGGAACAGGAAGTATTCGGCTGTCTTGTGTGTTTCCAGCCATAAATTGTTTCCTTGGCATGTTTACAGTGTCCATCCAATATGGCATTGCAGGTCGTACATCCCTTGCGTTGAGTTGTTGCTGAGCCCAATTTACCATGTCAGACCATGATGGTTGTTGTCCATCAATCACATTGTTAGTAGTAGTATATTGTTGTTGCGAAAAACCGAGATTAGGTACATTATAAGGATATGTTGATCGGCCATTGACAAGAATACTTTTGCCACTTACACATTCTTTCGTTTCGTCTGCTTTTCTCACCATTATGGCGTCACATCCATCAAGAATAATCTTACATTCCTTAGGCGGTTTAGGTCCAACACCGGCATTGTGACCAATTCTGAAATAATTAACAGTCTTTGTAGCCAAATATACATAACGTTGTTTTTTTCTATATTGATGAAAATAATGTAATTCCAAAAAATAAAAAATTGTAAAAACTACTAAATTATAATAAATATAGTATAACTAATCGTAGATTTTGAATATCAAAATAAGACCACAAGCGACCGAAGTACGCATAAGGATTAAACGAGTGGGCGGAACTTGTTCCGTCCACGAGATTAATCCTTAATGCGTATTCGGTCACGAGTGGTCTTATTTTGATATTCAAAATCTACGATTAGTTATACTGTTTATTATATAGACTTCCAAAATTTCTTTTATATTATTTTATTTAATTTGTATATTTCATTCCACGCGCATGAATCTACGAGCAATGATAGTGTGTAATCAATATGGCCGCACATTCAAACAAGTCAAGTGTTGTCGCTTCGACGAAAAAAATTGGAAATTTAAATGAAGGACGAGTTTCTGAATTTTATTTGAATATGGGCGGATTTGTAAAGTTGTTGTGGAAAAATTCATTGCAATTGTGACTCATGTCAGTCCGATTTATTTGTGGAACCAGGCACGATGTGTTATTATTGTCCGAGTCGTGTGTATAGCATGTGTAACATAATTCGAACTAAGGAATGCATCAATGTCCTCAAATGAAACGTCCTGAAATCTACCCGGCTGGGATGCATTTTCATTTATATTGCCATTGGAATTTGGAACATTTGTTTGGACATCTAGAATATTAAATTCTGGCATTTCCACATTTTCCAAGTCAAAATCATTTTCTTCTAAAAATTGGGAGACTGCAGCTGCCATATATGTGTCAGAATGATCAGACATTTTTTTTTT
Source organism: Gigantidas platifrons (assembly GCA_002080005.1). NCBI lineage: Eukaryota > Metazoa > Mollusca > Bivalvia > Mytilida > Modiolidae > Gigantidas > Gigantidas platifrons. The sequence continues at coordinate 247,279 of MJUT01053906.1, read as the reverse complement.
AATTTTAAGATTGTTCAAAGCAGACGAGTTTTCATTGAAAAGTGGTGGTGAAAGGAATTAGGAAACTGACAATCTACAATGCACTTTAACATTGCCGTTGTTTGTTTATATTTAAATCTGTTGTGTTATGCTAGTGAAATGATTCGATTTAGAATAAGCAAGTGTTTGATTTTAATGTATAAATAAAATGATTCAATTAAAATAATTTATAAAAGTACTACAACTTTATTTTCATGTTTAAAGTTTACAATCATGTGTGCATTCACCGTAACACAACAAGGGACGTAACCAGTACACTTGCAGGTGTTTAAATGTAGTTATGGCGGAAAAAACGGATATTTCACATGTGAAATATCGGAATATATTTCACGGATAAATCTCCATAATTCACACCTATCTATATAATAAACTTATATATATTATCTACACAAACATGTAAAATTCCTTGATTGAATTCATGCTATATGATTGATTGATTTATTTGTGTTTAACGCCAACTTTAGCAATATTTCAGCTATATCGTGGCATTCATGTTATATGATGACACATGGAAAACAACGATCGGTATCTAATATGCTAGAATAAATTTAGAGCACCAGATACAAAATATTGTAATTTGCCTCAATCACAATAAATTTATATACAGTCAAACTTGCCCATACAGTCACCTCTATTAAAAAGTCATCTTTTACTTGTCCTGTCATTGAAAATTTCATATGAATTGAGCCTCTTTTAAGAGGTCACCTGTCTTATAAGGCCACATTTTCTTTGTCACGAAGGTGACCTCTTAATACAGGTTTTACTGTATTATAAGTTCAAGATTATTACGAGTTATACATGAGACTCGGCTTTATATTGACACGTGAAAAAACTTCCATAACCACATTATCTCACTTAAAGTTGATGGGTGGGCCCATAAAACACGTTAAACACCGCCACTTCTTATGGAAGTGTATGTACTAAGCCAGGGGATTACGCAGTCAACCATGTACATGTATGTTAGAGGTATATATTTTCAGTTTGTATGTGTAATCTTGTGTTTGTCAATATATCATATACGATCTTCTCCATAGAAAGTTGTATGCTAACTAAGCAACACGAACTAAGCAAACTACTCCACTAATGGCAATTAATTTCTTTTCTTATTGACGTTATTTGTGTTTGTTTGTGTATAGTGGTGTCTAACACATATTGTGTTGTGTTGTTGTTTTGTTTTTCTTCGTCTTGTGTCTTGTGTATGGTGGTGTCTAACACATATTGTGTTGTGTTGTTTTGTTTTTCTTCGTCTTGTGTCTTGTGTATGGTGGTGTCTAACACATATTGTGTTGTGTTGTTGTTTTGTTTTTCTTCGTCTTGTGTCCTGTGTATAGTGGTGTCTAACACATATTGTGTTGTGTTGTTGTTTTGTTTTTCTTCGTCTTGTGTCCTGTGTATGGTGGTGTCTAACACATATTGTGTTGTGTTGTTGTTTTGTTTTTCTTCGTCTTGTCTCCTGTGTATGGTGGTGTCTAACACATATTGTGTTGTTTTTGTTTGTTTGCTTGTCTTCTTCTCTTGTCGTGTATACCCAATGTTGATTGTCCATTCTTGATTGCCTCTTCGGTTTGTCTACCGTTTCGTTACTAACAAATCACATTATTACATGAGTTACTCATTTTCTGTATAACAACAATTTTTACGTTTGTTTGCTTGTCGACGATAATGTACATCGTGGATTCGATCAATCATCGGAGGGGACAAACCAAAGACTAGAAAATTGGTATTTATTGTTTCTCCACTAAGTATGTATCATTACAGAGCAAGAACAAAGACTTGATACGGGATCTAAATAATGTGACTGAGTGATTTAGCACTATAAGATTTAATTGTGTCATCATACGGTCTAGTTTGTAACATACCCACAACATGTCAACGCTTTCTCGTTGCATTCACAAGATTCACAGCTGGCCAGAGCTACCACAGATCCATTCAATATTTCCATTCCATTCGCTAGAGTACACACAGTCATGTTTCTTCCTGAGGCTACAAAAATTAAATCAAAATGCTAAAGTAGCAGAATTAATTTATAACTATGAAAAAAAAAGTTTAAACAGTGATGGTCAACAATTCCACCAATATAAAAAAAAAACGGTTTTTTTGTGGGATTCTTGTTACTCGATCTTTGGTTTTATTTGTTATGTTTTGTAGATCGTTGTTTGTCCTTTTGTTTATTTTCTTTTTGCCATTTCTTGTCTGTTCTTCTTCGATATACGGATTCTCATTAACCCTTTGGTATCTTCAAACTCTTCTTAGCTGAACTCACTGATCACAGAAATGAACACGCTGGAAATCCAGGTTCTGGTTTGGGACCGCCACAAACATGTGGCGGGTTAAACCGTTTAAAGTGCTTCTGGAATGTAATTGAGAAATGAGAAAATTTCATCAATATGAAAACCGTAATTCGTATGTTGTTCTATTTCAATATATTCTATCGAAATGTAATAATATAACTGATGTGCAATCAAAGCCTATCACCACTAACATCGTGAGTTCAATTCCCGCTCAGACGAGGTGTACTCGATACACCATAATGTGATAAAGTGTGTCAGTCGTGTTTCACGGGTACTTCCGGGTTCCCCCACCAATAAAACTGACCGCCACGAAATAACTGAAATATTGTTGAAAGTGGCGTTAAACATCACAATGTAATAATAATATGAAACAATAGTGACCACGTTTATTTTCCGATTTCTCGTAATCACAATCACGTTACTTCCCCATTGATGACTTATTACCAGATTTTTCCAAATGAGTAACATAACGGGTGTCACTAGTGGAGCGGGATCTGCTTGCTCTTCCTGAGCACATGCGTTCATCCCCGATATCTTTTGTGGAGTTCGTACTGCTCAGTCATTAGCTTTCTGTATATTGTTTTGCAGATAATTGTTTACATTTTTGTCCCTTTTCTTTTCGTCATTGTATTTTCTGTGTTCTTAGAATTACGGATTTTGATTAATAATTTGCTATCTTCAAGTTACCTTGACAATCATAGGTAGAAGCTATTCAGTGACTCAGAAAGTGCGTTTGACATAGGACAGTGTTCATAGCAGAATCGACCGCAATGAAATTTAAAAACAAAACAATTACACTGAATTTCTGCATGTAAGTATGCACATCAACATTAAAAAAAATCAGAAAGCAATAAATAAAATGAAAACCAGAAATACCACACTGTCAGAACACAGTTCCCGAACACACAAATACATGACCGCTCACTTGCATAGCTTGGTACAGACACTTGAATAAAAAGAGTGACGGAGTTAAACTAGTTTAATGTGCCCAAACCTCCTCTCATAATGAAGTGATGCGGTCATGAAAGTGATATTTACATGTACGTAAAATGTCCTCACATATCAATCGGCGAACGACAACAAATAAAGAAAAAGAAATGAAAGAAGTATCAAAATAAAGCGACAGGAAACAAAACTAAATACAAAATAAGACGCAAACACATGCATAATTATGAAAGGAGTACATACAAAGCTTAACATGCCAATATATTTTAATCTACCTGTCTGTCTGATTTTCACTGGAGCAGTACTGCATGAGCCTTGAATTAAAGGAATGGCTATAGCTAAACACACAAACAATAACATCGTCTTCATCTTCACAAGCGAAAAGTTGAATTGTTAAGTCTTAAAAAAAGTATTTCACATCCGTACACACGAAACAAGACTTGTATTTGTTACTTTTATATGAAGGATATAGTTTGTAATTATATTTCACCTCCGTACACACGACATAAGAGTTGTTTGTATTTGTTTCTTTTATACGAAGGATATAATTTGTAATTTGTTTACCACAATAAACAGCTGAGAGCACTTTGAGAAGCAATAGATCTTAAATACTTTCTTGTTTTGAGGAGGTGTTGCATATATTGCCCAAGAGATATTTACTATGACATGTTGAAATGGTGACCAGTTCAACTGACTCTGATGTCCCGCAGCAAATGTTTATTTACTGCGTACGTACTATTTCTTGATGACATTGCAAACCTTTAATACTTGAATATCAAAAGAGCTATAAACAAAAGATGGATATAACAGATGTTCAGGGATGTTAATGGGAGGCTCAATGAGTTAGGTAGTTGGATTACCTAACAACTCATACAAGCCTATCACCAATACGACGTGGGTTCGCGCCTGGCTTTGTTAATTACAAAAAGGGTGCACTCGACTCGCAGTTGCAAGTGATAAAGTTTACCAGTTGTTTGCCCATGGTCGGTGGTTCTCTCAGGCTTCCTTCACCACTAAAACTGGTCGCCATGATATAGCTGAAATATTGCTGAAAGTGGCGTTAAACAAAATAAATAAAGTCAAATCAAGGAATTTTAGTGCAAAGACGAGCCAGGGGGAATTTGTCACACTTATACTTATTTATCTGTATTAGCACAATATGAATAAGGGTAATAACAAAATTACCGAACACAGAGCAATCTTCCAAAGGGAAATTCAAAACTCATAAATCAATAAACAGACAAAATCAGTCAACAACCTGGGAAACTGGAAAACCGCAATGGTCCTGACTTGGTACAGGCATTTCTAAAGAAATGGTGGATTGAATCAGATTTTACGGCGCCAACCTCTCGCTTCCATTACGGTTCAAAGGTTCCCGTTGTCACTAAAACAGCATTTACAACAATACTGGAAAAAACAGGCAAAATAGCAGTCAAACAGTACCAAACTCAGTATCTAATATATCTCGTGAACCATCACCATCAACTATGAGTCCTTTGAAGTATTTTAATTACGACTGTAAATGTCAAAAGCATTTTTACGTCACACATTCACAAAAAAATATTTTTGACATTGTACACAACGTATACCAAATCCTTATCTTTATACATTTTCACTATATGAAAACGTATCTTTTACTATTGTATCTGCAGAGACAGAAAAGAAAGTTTAAACAGTGATCGTCAACAAATCCACCAATACCTTTCCCCTGAAATCATTGAACATGACAAAGACCACGACACATGACGCTGGATATCCAGATTTACCTTGGCAGAGGCCTTGGTAGTACCCAAATCGCCCTTCACTTGAGTACTCATGCTGAAAACGAAACCCGTCATATCCAGTACGGGAAACCTTTTGTGTTTCAATAGTACTTTATCTTATACATAATCACGCCTGGTTTTTAATGGGGTTCGTCTTACTCTATCTTTAGTTTTATATGTATGTTTTGTAGATCGTTGTTTGTCCTTTTGTACTTTTTCTTTAAATTTGGCCATTGAGTTGTCTGTCCTTCGATTTACGGATTCTTATTACCCCTTTGGTACCTTCAACCTGTTCCTACATGTTATTTACAATCACAAGGTACATCTAAAACCACTACCAATAAAATGAGGAAAAACACACTGTCGGAACATTTCTAAAATTAAATAGAAAAATCCTAGAGACAGAGACACAATTAATACCCCAAACACACACACACACATGACCACTCACTTTCCTGTCTTAGTACAGGCACATCAATAAAACGTGGCGGGGTTAAACTAGGTAGATGGGTCCAAATCTCCACTTCTAGTGAAATAATGGGGTCATGTAAATGTTGTAGGTTAAAAATATTAACAATCCATACAAGTGATTAAAACTTTCTAAATTTTCTTAAAATAAATGGGGTGTTTTACAAATAATAGCTTAACTTGGTATTTAAGGTCAATCATAAAAGAGCGGGAATGTGGGATTACTTAAATATCAAGACAGAATAACGAATCATTTAAAATAATTTATATTTACGTGAAATGACACATCTTTCCAATTCTCTACATAATGTAGCCTAAGAATTGATCACTTGGTGTTCAAACGTAATCATTTGACTAACATTTGAGCAAATATTTGTATGTCATTTTAACATGAGAGAAACCCTACCAAACTGATATAAAAATCAACAGAAAATGAACATAGTTTTTCTTACGAATACTAACTTCAGTACATGTTTTTATATGACTAATACCAAAAGCTATAATTCCTTAAAATTAAAACTCATTCATGATTGCATTCAACATCTAAACACCTTAACAACCGCATCGGCGGTGTAATGGTTAGCGAGCTCGCCTCGAGTGTAGTAGATCGTAGGTTCGAGCTCCGATCGGGTCAAACTAGAGACTATAAAATTGGTATTTGTTGCTTCTCCGCTAAATTATGGAGTAAGAGCAAAGACTGGTTAGCTCCGAAGCAGGATAACGTGTCCGAGTGGGGCGATATCTCTATCCGCGGACTGTTGTTTCAGTGAGCTAGCACTATTAAAATCCATCTAAGCGTGTTGTTCTAGTACAAAGCGGAACTCATCATCATTTCATTGAAAATTAACTTGTTCTCGCCATGATATAGCTGAAAATTTGCTTAGTTGGCGTTAAACAACAATCACTCATTCACTCTAAGCACATTAGCATTGTGTATGTTTTAAGCGAGTGTGCTTAGAGCATTAATACTATCATTACATGAATACATCTAAACACGTTTAAGACCATATGATGTAGTGATTGAACGAGTTATTACTGCTTTACCATCACTTGAACACCTTCCTGCTAGATCATGGTGAGAACAAGTTACATTTGATGTAGTGATTGAACGAGTTATTACTGCTTTACCGTCACTTGAACACCTTCCTGCTAGATCATGGTGAGAACAAGTTACATTTGATGTAGTGATTGAACGAGTTATTACTGCTTTACCGTCACTTGAACACCTTCCTGCTAGATCATGGTGAGAACAAGTTACATTTGATGAGGTGATTGAACGAGTTATTACTACTTTACCGTCACTTGAACTACCTTCCTGCTAGATCATGGTGAGAACAAGTTACATTTGATGTAGTGATTGAACGAGTTATTACTGCTTTACCGTCACATGAACACCTTCCTGCTAGATCATGGTGAGAACATGTTACATTTGATGTAGTGATTGAACGAGTTATTACTACTTTACCATCACTTGAACTACCTTCCTGCTAGATCATGGTGAGAACATGTTACATTTGATGTAGTGATTGAACGAGTTATTACTGCTTTACCGTCACTTGAACACCTTCCTGCTAGATCATGGTGAGAACAAGTTACATTTGATGTAGTGATTGAACGAGTTATTACTACTTTACCATCACATGAACACCTTCCTGCTAGATCATGGTGAGAACAAGTTACATTTGATGTAGTGATTGAACGAGTTATTACTACTTTACCGTCACATGAACTACCTTCCTGCTAGATCATGGTGAGAACAAGTTACATTTGATGTAGTGATTGAACGAGTTATTACTACTTTACCGTCACATGAACACCTTCCTGCTAGATCATGGTGAGAACAAGTTACATTTGATGTAGTGATTGAACGAGTTATTACTGCTTTACCGTCACTTGAACACCTTCCTGCTAGATCATGGTGAGAACAAGTTACATTTGATGTAGTGATTGAACGAGTTATTACTACTTTACCATCACATGAACACCTTCCTGCTAGATCATGGTGAGAACAAGTTACATTTGATGTAGTGATTGAACGAGTTATTACTACTTTACCGTCACATGAACTACCTTCCTGCTAGATCATGGTGAGAACAAGTTACATTTGATGTAGTGATTGAACGAGTTATTACTACTTTACCGTCACTTGAACTACCTTCCTGCTAGATCATGGTGAGAACAAGTTACATTTGATGTAGTGATTGAACGAGTTATTACTACTTTACCGTCACATGAACACCTTCCTGCTAGATCATGGTGAGAACAAGTTACATTTGATGTAGTGATTGAACGAGTTATTACTGCTTTACCGTCACATGAACACCTTCCTACTAGATCATGGTGAGAACAAGTTACATTTGATGAGATGATGATCATATCTTCTTTGTACTAGACCACAACGCTTAACTGCATTTTCATTGTATTTGCCTACGGGTAGTAATGTCGCTCCACTCGGACAAATCATGCTACAAACGAGACCCCCAGTCACTGCTCTTCTTAATGATCACTGTACTTAGGTAGAAGCTCTAAATATCAATTTAAAATCTTTGATTTGATCCGAAAAGGGATAGCAGCCGCGATCTACATCACTCGAGGAGAGTACGCTAATCATTAGAACATTGAGGTAGTTCCTTTAGATCGCCTCTAAGTCCTAGATGTGTATAATATGACACATAATAAGATGGTAACCCCCATGCTCTAATATTTTTATATGCTGTAAAGATCAAAGTTCAAGGAATAGTACTTAAAAGACATTATTTGTCATCACCCATGCTAGCAATCTTTATTGTATGTGTAATGTTTTGTAGATCGTTGTTTGTCCTTTTGTCATTTTTCTTTTGGCCATTGTGGTGTCTGTCTTTCCATTTACGGATTCTGATTACCCCTTTGGTACCTTCAAACTCTTCTTCCTATAGTATAGCTAATACCTTAAAGGTAAACGATATCCAAAAATGTATGCAAAAATAAGGAAGGAATAGGACAAAAGGGACTGTAACTGGAGAAGTATGGAGAGTCGGTTAGAGATGACAAAGATAGCCGTTTCCTTTTTTGAAATCTAGATAAGATGTCTTTAGGCATCCATTATTTCCAACTACATGCATACGCTATTATAAACTAACAACCCCCCATCGAGACAGGACCCCCGTTTCCACGAAACAGGAGCACATTAGACCGCTCTGTAGGTCAAGTCCTAAGACGATCTTACCAATATCCAATCAAAGGCAGTGTGTGTTGCAATGTAGTCTGCCTATGGAGTGGTATCTTAAGCGAAAGTTTTTAAAACATTAATTCGAAGATTCTAAACCTTTACGTCTTTAATATAATTCACCATTGTGTTTAGATTCTAAGTGTGCATACATACAGTTGGTTCAACTAAATACAATTAATATAACGGGTACGAGTGTCGGAGCAGTTCCTCAATCCAATTGCAAAATCGTAGAAAGAGGCAAAAAAAAAATAAAAAATAAAAAACGAAACGAAACACAAATAAATGACGAGTCACTTTCCTTGCTTAGTACAGACACTTCAATAAAAATAAAAAGTGGCGGGGTTAAAATAATTTGATGGGCCTAATCCCCCTCTTAGCGACATGATGTCGTCATGCCAGTGCTCTCCACATGTGAGCTAAACACCAACCCTCATTATAATATAAACCCTACTTTCTTGAAGAGAATACATATGCATATAAATTTCAGGAATGGGTCTTTAATTACAACAGACAGTCCAATTTGGCAAACACATGTAAATGCATTGCTAGAAGAGTAGAATGGAGGAGGGAGTTGTACGACGAATATCAAATACGCATGTCGGGGGGAAATGTTGAGTAATGATACGACTAGCATACAAAAAAAAAACACAAAAAAAACAACAACAAACACAAAGGAAAACCAAAACAATAACACAAATCATGGATCAACACAAGCTTCTACATATCCCAAGAATGAGACAACATAGTCTTGAAGTATATATATATATAATTCTAAGAAGAGTTTGAAGGTACCAAATGGCTAGTCAGAACCCATTAATCAAAGAAGAACAGACAACACAATGGCCAAAAAGAAAAAGTACAAAAGGACAAATAACGATCTACAATGAAGTAAGTAGAGACAACAAATAAGTTATTTGAAACGAAAAACAGTATGAAATCAAGTTATGTATTTTTATTAAATAAAATGTAAGACTAAACTAGTGGAAAAGAAATAAAAGTGCATATAAAAATAAATATGACGTCATATAAGCAAGATCACGAGGAAATCACTTCATGAATCCTTTGTTTAACATAAAATCTCTCAAAGAATTTGTTGTCGTATCTCCAAAGCCATTTCCCATAAACTGATTGTACCGGAAGTTCATTCCTTGTTTAAACATGGATGTCGGGTCAGGCATCATCATGCCTTGAAACATTGGCAGCATCCCTGGGAAAATTGGTTTTATTTGAGCTGGTTTCTCATTTAAGTTGATTTTCTTGCCAGTCGTACAGTCTCGTGTCTCGTCTTTTTCCAAAACAAAGATGGGGTCGCAGCCGTCTGCTATCATTTTACAACCAACAGGTGGCATATAAACTCCTGAGTTTATGCCATACCTACAAGAAACAATATTGTTGAAAACACAGTTGAAAGTTATATCAAACAAATTTACTGAAAACACAGTTTTAAGTTAAATAGAACAAACTTACTGAAAACACAATTTAAAGTTAAACACTATTATTGAAAAACAGTTTTTCCCGCTGTCATGTCATGTTATTTTACCGGTCAATGAGCACGTGACTCTGTTTGTTCTATTCCGTTTATTTGTATGCGCTTCGTTTTTGTCCCACTAAATTACTCCTTCTAATTTTACGGTTAGAACCGTCGTCTATCTTAATATTTTATACTTTTAACTTGAATTATAGTTGTTTACCGACCGACACTTTTAGCAACATTTCAGATAATTTACGATGGTTATTTTTGTTGGTCTTGGAAACCAGAACTTCCACAATGCCACTTTCTTTTTGTAAGTCAGTGAAACATTGAATCGAGTACACTTTAGTTTTGATATACTATCCCTGTTGAGAACAATTATAGGCAAACATATTTGTTTCAAATCGCATCATATATTCTTCTCTCAGAAAAGCTAGAAGATACCAAAGTGGCAATAAAAAGTCGTTTATCGAAGAGGTTGAACAATCCAATAGTGAAAAGAAAAAAACCTTAAAGACAAATAATGGTCAACAAAACATATTTACAGAAAGCTAAAGATTGAATAACACGAACCCCGCTGAAAACAGTACCTTAACTCTGATGCTCCGGAAGGAAAATTCGAATTCAAAATTCTCATTTCTGGCTAAAATGAGAAAGTTATATTTAATCTACCATAAAGATGTTATCAATAATTAACAAACAAACTGCATGTGTGTTATGGCGTTTAACACCACTCCACTTTCTACAATATTTCAGTTATATCGTGGCGGTCAGTTTTATTGGTTTTGGAAACCGGATTACCCGGAGAAAACGACTGACATGTCGCAAGTCATTGACAAATTTAACAACATAAGACACAATAATTAACAAATATGAAGATCAACTTACCCACAACAAGCTAATTGGGCATTACTACATTTACAGTCCATACAGTTTGCTGTTCTGAAATTTGAGCCATCCAGAATATCAATGCCATGGTACTCACAAATAGGTATCATACGTCCTGTCACTGTAATACATGTATAAATAATATTACTAGTATCTTATACAATATGACATGCACAATGTAATAGATTGGTTGGTTTATGGTGTTTAACGCCACTTTCAACAATATTTCAGTTATATCGTGGTGGTCAATGTAGTAGAAAAAGACGTATATATCTAATTTAGTACACACGACACGTTTCTGGAATAACCTCCATCATGTAAATTCAAAGTAAACGGATTGGAAAGCTAAATAATTAAATAGTTTGGGATCAGGAATACCAAATAGTCGACCTCTCCTGATTCGGACAAGTTTAAACAGAAATTGCAATACCTTCGAAAACAACTGAGTTCACCATCGGTTATTTGGTGGGGGTTCATGTTGTTAAAATCTCTTTAGTTTTCTTTGCTGTGTTTTTTTTATTTTGCTTGTCTTCATTCCGTGTGTTCAAACTCTTCTTATGACCAATGTCACCAGTGTCTCTGGATTGTACATTCTTTATAGCCCCTTCGGTTTGTCTCTTTAAACAATTATTTTCCTCATGGCATTCAAATTAACATTGTTCAGAGGTTTTAAATGCAATATTGAAGGGATAGGATTAGCATTATGGTGCTTAACGCCACTTTCAACAATAGGTCAATTCCATCGTGGTAAGTCACTGACAAACTTCGCATAATGTTGTATCGAGTACACCTCGCGATGATCGGTATTCGAAATCTCAACTTTAGTGGTGATATGCACTGATTGCATGGGAATTTGCACGATCACGTCCACAACGGTCCCTAAATATTGAAGGCGTTCTCTTTAAAGACAAATATTTTGTACAAAAGTCAATTTATTTATTTATTTAAATGTGAACATTGCCTAACATTTTGCAGAGAGTGTTTTTTTCTTTCTATTTAATTTCTCTTCGAGCTACCAGGTATTATAGGTCTCTTAAAAGTCGCTTCTGCATATATACCTGATATTTTGCTTTTGCTTGTCTTAGCATTTGCTCCACCACGATATAACTGACATATTGTTTTAAGTGACGTTATGCATCATAAACATAACATATCATTTGTCCATCTTTGCAGTTTTTGTCATTATTTTGTTTGTTTATTTTTCCTATGAAAACTCAAATGAACACAATTTTATCCTAATAATCAAAATCTGGATACAAAAGTTCTGTTAATATCTATTTTCCTGGTCTGTCCCATTCCATTTAAGTTTAATTCCACAAAATGTTTTCCTCATAATCGATCATAAAGTGAATACGTTTTCTAAATAGCAATTTAACAAAAAAGATTGGTTTTGAAATTAAGTACACGAATGCGATGGCCTTATTTAATGCATCAGAATTTGTTTAAAATCCCCAACAATATGTATTCATTAGTCCGGCCTTTATTTTAAGACTTACCCGTTTTGTCAACCCTTCCTGAAGCTGTGTAGCAAAATCCATTGATGACAGGAATAAGAAATATCAAAAATAAAACGGTCTTCATTGTACTGAAATTTTTCCCGAAAAAACAAAAAAACAACCAAGAATTAAATTATCTGGATGTTGTTTGTTCTAAGACAATTAAACAACCACCTTTATAAATTCTGAAGTGTTTATAATTATCATACCTGTCAAGGTAATCATTAATTTATTTTGAAATCATCATCATTTTTCTTTTCTGTTTACAGCGACATTCAGCTGGCGGGAAATGTACTTACATATTTTCCGTATATTTTTCATGACGATTTTTCAAACATGCACGAATGTAAAGGATCTGTAAAGAAGTCGCCCATGGTCAAATGCACCACCTTAAGTTGCAACCACATAAGTGGACATTTATTAAAACCGTTTTGTTTACATCAGACGTATTTATTACGCTTATTAATAATATAAATAATGTATGATCGTTTAAGGTGACGGTTATTTAAGATATGTAAAATTATCCTTTTAAGTTGTGGGTGTATCTTGAGAGCAATGGAACATACAACACAATAAATACATTTGTATTTCATTTTCTTCAAAGATAAATTAAGATCCTAAATAAATTAGTATTGTGGGAAAAAGATAGTACGAGTTACGTGAGGAAGCACATAAGTTGGTGTTTATTTAAATGTTTTTGTCTTGTACAGAATGGATTTATTTTCCTCACAAAAATTACACTTGAAGAAAAGTTTGATGATACCAATTGGCAATCAGAAGCCGTAACTCAATGCATGGACAACACAATGATCAAAGGAAAAAGGACAAATATACAATGGTCAGCAAAATACTTCACAGACAACTATATATTGAACAACACAGATCTACACTATAAACGGGGTGACCTGAGGTGCTCCGGAAGGGTTAACAGTACCTGATCTACGAGTGGCACCGTCGTGTTACTGGTAAACGACACGAATACCATTGTGTGAACGTTTTATTGTAATATGCATTCACAATGTTAAAAATGAATTCACTTTGTTAACACATTTTTGTATTGGTGTAAAAGACGAACAAAAGTATGATTTAATGATTCGATTTTTGGTGCTTAACGCAACTTTCAGCAGTATTTCAGCTATATCATGGCGACCAGTTTTAGTGGTGAAGGAAACCGAAGTACCCGGAGAGAACCACCGACCCTGGGCAAGCAACTGGTAAACTTTATCACTAGCGGCTGCGAGTCGAGTGCACCCTTTTTGTAATTTACAAAGCTGGACGCGAACCCAAGCCGTATTGGTGATAGGATTTAATGAGCTGTTAGATCCAACGACCTAACTCATTGAGCCACCCGGGCCCCTAACAAAAGTATGAAGTACTTATTGACTATTGACCATTGTTTCTACCTTGAAATATCAAATCAATGTAAAACGTTAGAAAAGTTTGAAGGTGCAGAAACCGTAAGTCGAAGAAGGACAGACAAAGCAATGACCAAAAATAAAAAGGACAAAAAGACAAACAATAATCTATAAAACTAAATATAGAGCAACACGAATCCCACCCGGGGTAAGCTCATGTGATAATTACAGTGTATTCTTTCCACCAGTGTATTCTTTCCAGAGGACAAGTTACACTAGTGTATAATTTACAGAGGAATTCTTGCACTATGCTATTTTTTCCATGCTAGCCCTAACCCTAAACCTAACCATAACCCTAACCGGAAATTCTACACACTGGAATAAAAGTACGCTTATAATAATAATAACAGGTGAAAATTCACAATGAAGCATGCTTAGTGTTGTTGTTGTGAATAACAATTAAAAAAACATGTACAAGTATAATACAATGTAAGTATTGTTACATTTAACGTAACGGATAGGTGAATATTATTTGGCATTAAAACATATAACACAATAAAACAATAGACAATATTGTTCACGTTCTCCATTGTGATTTAAATAACCGTGGCGTATTTTTATCGATTCTCTCTTTTTTTATTATTATTAAATGAATATATCAGATGATACGCCTATGTCACGTTATTTCATACAATTCATTCCCTGTTAGATGTATTGTTTAACGACGAAAGGAATAAAGACAAAAGTGTTCTTTACGCCTTTTTGGTTATCCTTTGTTTTGAACTTTTAAACAATGGACAAACTTTATTAATTTAACGTAGGACATTGTGTCAAAATTTTATAATTTTTAGTGTTTTAATTTATTTTGAAAGAATACAGCTATACTATTAGTATAAAATCGTGAATTCATAAATAAGTAATTATGGGTTGTTACCTGTGTATTACGTTTTGTGTTGGATTAATTTGTATTTTAATCACTAAAACAAGTAAGTGTGTTTAAAACAAAAACAATATTAACAATCAAACAAACAAACAAAGACAAAGAAAAAGGCGACCAAAAAAAAAAACACAACAAACAAACAAAAAACCAAGCAAAAAAACAAAAAAAATAAAAACAAAAAAATAAAAACAAAACAAAAAAAAACCAGAAATTTTTTTTTTACAAGGCATATAGTAGGGCAGTGTGAACTATCATTTTGAAGTTGTGTAAGCGCATTTTTTAATTGATAATTCTTAACCACCTATACCAACATCCGGTGAACTTAATAGTATGTGAAAATATCTATACAATAGCAACGGAATAAACATATGTTAAATGAATAAAACCAAAAAAAAAAAAAAAAAAAGGTAAACGAAACCGAATGAAACAAAAAACAACTTATAAATTGTTTCAGTTGAGATATATTAAACAGTGTACATGCATACAAAGAAAATATAAAAAAATAGAATACTGTGGATATATTTAAATTCATGGATGCCAATGTACTTGGTTTGAGGATTTGATTTGATTTATTGTGTATAACAACACTTTCAGCAATATTTCAGCTATGTCATGGCGACCAGTTTTAGTGGTGGAGGAAGCCGGAGAGAACCACCGACCATGGACAAGCACTTGGTAAACTTTATCACTTGCATCTTTTTTGTAATTTACAAAGCCGGACGCGAATCCACGCCGTATTGGTGATAGGTATGTAATCTAACTACCTAACTCACTGAGCCACCCGGGCCATTTTGGTTTGAGGAGAAATTACATTTTCGTGGATCGTGTGATATAATCTGCACATATATACAAAATATTCGTGGAATTTTTAATTTCGTAGTTTGATCCTATCATCATCATCATCATCATCATCATCATCGTCATCGTCATCGTCATCGTCATCGTCATCGTCATCATCGTCGTCGTCGTCGTCGTCGTCGTCCTCCTCCTCCTCCTCCTCCTCCTCCTCCTCCTCCTCCTCCTCTTCCTCCTCCTCCTCATCATCATCACTGTCGTCGATACTCGTCATGATATCTCTTAGATTTACACTGAATCACATACTAGCGTCTACATATCGTGTTAATTCTATCCCATCACTGATCTAATAAAATTGAGTTATTCGATACAATTTATACCATAAACACCAGCAGCTTCAGTTGTGTTGTCTGTTCTTCTTCGATATACGGATTCTGATTACCCCTTTGGTATCTTCAAAATGTTCTTGCAGAATAAAACTAAATCTTCCATACAGATATATTTTTATATATTGCAGATGGTGCATGTACATTTCCGTCGTACATGACAGGTACATGGTATGACAACCTGTATGTGGATGTTGAATTTCTGGGTAACACTGGAATGTATTTAAGCGGCTATGCCATAACTCGAGTTGGTTCACCAAAAACAACCAATCTGACATGTCATTTATCTAGCGGCAATACGTATATACTAAGGTTTGTATACAATATTATTATACACTTAGTATTAATAATATATTTTTGTGTTTAACTAGCCATAAATTCATGGGCCAGGTTGATAAGCCATATAATAGATCTTCGTGATAGATACTTCCGTTACTTCCAGTATTGTTTGTTTACAAATAGTAACTGACACAAATGTTTCAAAATGCCTCCATACGAAATGATGTCATTAATATTTCCTGAGTGAAGTTTGTGTTTGACAAAGTGTTCTGAAAGTTTCTCTACTGGTAATAAATTCATAATTTAACTTGTCTTTCGGGCCGTCGCGTGGTCGTGATCATATGGTAGTTGGGAATATAACTACCTATGCAATCAGTGCCTATCACAACTAACGCTGTTAGTTCGAATGCCGCTCAGGCGTAATGTACTAGATATACCATTATGTGATAGCGTGTGTCAGTGGGTCGCCCGGTTTCCTCCACCAATAAAACTGACCACCACGATATAACTGAAATATTGTTGAAACCCCGTAAAAAATAAACCAAACCAACATGTTTTTGATTGTTTGTTATTTCACTTATCAAAAAATCCAAATATGTCGGAAGTATGTGATAAAAAAAATAATACATGATCTGTTCCATATCAGCCCAGCTATCATCCCTTGAACCCATATCAACCATTGACTTGATCTCGGGGTGCTGTGGAGGTCGCTCCGGGTCAATATTTATCACACTTAGCATTAATATGATAGATTTTGTTTATGCAGAACGAGCGGAAGACAAATAGACATACTATCACACCCCAAGCTGGGCTGGTCTACCATATCAGGGGCGTCTCGTGGAAATAATCCGTAACAGTGCCTCTCGTGCAAGTTACATCTGGTATTTCGGTGTCATATGTATACAAATATTAAATAACTGACACACAAAGATGGCTGAGAGAGTGGGGTGGTGCGAGGAGGCGGGGGTGGGGGTGTGTTAGGTTCATCACGTTCGCAAAAAATACTTTGTACTAATAACAACTCACGGGAAGTAAATTCTACAAATCACACTTCTATATTTCACAATAACGTCGCGCGCGTGTGTTCGTGTATTTCAGTGTACATACAATTTGCTTTCCCCTTTATTTGATTATATTAGGTTGTACACAGGTAGTTGTATAATATTTTAACAAAACTAACTTTTCTCATTGATGAAATATTTGTATATTTCTACAGGACAACAGATACAGTTAATCTTACAATATCAGGGAAATCTGACACCTATTACCATTACATATGTATGGACATCACTAAAATCACAGATTATTCATTTTATTATTATACTCAATCAAGTAAGACTTTTACAAAAAAAATTTTCATTCATGACAAACTGAATATTCATGTATCCGAACAATGCTTATTAGTTATTTTATTTTGTATTCGCCTTGAAACATCCATATTTGCAATGCAACACAAGTTATAGAATTATGACCCAATATTGTCGTTGTGGTGCAGTCTTTCCTCTTTATTTTACATGAGTTACAGAACAAACATATGAATAAAAGATATCCTTAAATAAAGGAAAGAAGTAAAAAAAGAAAATAATAATAAAAAAAGGGGAAAAAAAAGATTTGATGGAGTGGTTCTTGTATCCGAAATATTATGGTAATTAGATCTACCAGTAATAATTGTAGATTATCTCAAATTAAACATTATTATGCATATAAGACAAAAGAATGTGTTAAAATCTATAACGTTATGGTACCATGAGAGGACATGGCTTAGTTGTAACCAAATATATATCACGTACATCTGTAGTATATATATAAAGGACCGTCGTGGCCGTGATCGTATGGTAGTTGGACTTACAACTTACCTTTGCAATCAGTGCCTATCACCACTGATGTTGTTAATCCGAATCTCGACCAGGGCCAGGTGTACAACAATATGTGATACGATTTTAATGAAAAGGGAAAGCAATACTTTTGGTAGGTAAGATTTTAATGGAAAAGGAAAGCCAAGT
This sequence comes from Gigantidas platifrons, assembly GCA_002080005.1. NCBI lineage: Eukaryota > Metazoa > Mollusca > Bivalvia > Mytilida > Modiolidae > Gigantidas > Gigantidas platifrons. The sequence continues at coordinate 228,952 of MJUT01053906.1, read as the reverse complement.
TTTTAGGTAATATTTTAATGAAAAAGGAAAGTAAAACTAAAATACACGTGTTTATTACACTGACGAAATACAGTTGTGAATTCGAACCCCGTTCGATACATTATGTGATATAGTTTGTCCGTAACTTGCGGCAGATGGGTGGTTTTCTCCGGGTCCTCCGGTTTCCTCCACCAATAAAAACTGACCGCCACGATATAACTGAAATATTGTTGAAAGTAGCGCTAAACAACATCAAACAAACAAACAAACGAATATATATATATATTTGTAGAAGGTTCTAATTGTACAAAATGTAACAAAGTTTACACCAAATTTAGTTTCAGATACAAATGGTGAACGAACAGTAGCAAAGAGCAGTACAGTAACTGTTTCATCGATCTCAGATATTTGTGATACAACAATCGCTACACAATTGTTCCAGGTCATGGTGCGAAAAGGTAAAGTTTACTGAAACCATATAAAGTCAAACCTGCCGATGTGGTCACCTCTTTTGAACAACCACATGTCTTAAAAGGTCACATTTGTCTTATCCTGTCATAGAAAATCTTATATAAATTGAACCTCTGTTAAGAGGTCTCCTGTCTTATCAGGCCACCTTTTCCTTGTCCAAGATGTGACCTCTTAATACAGGTTTGACTGTATATATATTTATCATATAATTATATACACTTGCGTTCTTGCTAGGAGGTGGATATCCAGAATTATCAACCCATCTAAGGTTTTTTCCGGGTAATAACGGATAATAATCATAATATACCAGGGCAGTCGAGAATTTGAAAATAATAACAAGGTTACCTTCCGTGTATTTAACGGGTTATCTCACGACAGTCGAGAATATGAAAAAATACCCGAATAAAAAATGTCACGTGGTGCTATTTAAACCAATCGTATTAATTTATAATATGTGAGGTACTATAATATTTGATAACACATTTTTTTATGCCATATGATATAAAAGTTAAAATCTAATGATATGCATCAAACATCTTCCCGAAGATATCTTTGCTGGCTGATATAGAAAATATATCAAACGGTTCAGCAATATATCATATCCCTTTTCGGAACTTTCTGTAATCGGTATCACATTGTAATTCGTCAATCTCTAGAAATGTTTTTCTGTACCAAATATATGATAAAAATATCATAGCATTACCTTTTTCATATCAGATCCCTCCTCAGTCCTTGATTCTGATATCAGCCCTAGGTCCTGATATCAAGGCCAAGGGTTGGTGAGGGATATGACATGAAAAAGGTGATGTGATAATCTCTATATATTGTATGGTTCTCACTTGCCTCAGTACTCATGTTATATTTATTGTATGTAACTGTATGATATGAAGAATCACGACAGGAGCCATGGGTCATGTGTAACTTATCTGCAAGGAGACCAACTGAATCTAATATGTTTTTTTGGCTTTGTTTGTAATTTTTCCAAATTGTGTTGTGTTGATCTTTTGTGTTTCTTCGTCTTATGTACCCTATATTGCCAGTTTATCCGAATTGTCCATTGTTGATTGCCGCTACGGCGTTCTCTAACGTTTATTTAAAATTGTTTACTTAGATTACTAATATTTCATTTTAGATGGTGTCAACAATTAAAGTCTTTACCAATTTTTCTTTTTGTTTTAATTTGATTTTAAGCAGCTTAGAGATATCAGATTTCGATACCATTTAAAGCATTGTGCAATGTTTTGAGCAAAATTGAACAGAAATTGTATTATTGAATGTACCGAAACTTCATCAGCTATAACAAACACGATTTAAGCATTTAGTCTTTTTCTGAAATTTATCGTTTGTTGTTCAGATTACGCCAGCAGTGCTGTGCAGCAGTTTCCAGATATATTTTTAGGGAATTTTAGCTTCGCCCTTACTCCTAGCACGGGATCAAACAGTACTGGTAACATGACGTCATGTGATACACTGAACACCGCCAATGTTACTTACGAAACAGAAAAAAACCCAGACGTCCTACTAGGATTAGCAGGTTAGAGTATAAATGATTTGCTATAAATAATAAATTGATCATAAATTGATGACATTTGTTAAAAAAATATATACCTACATTAATGGTGGTTATTCCATAAATGAGTCATTCGCACTATATTTGATGTCTACGTTTTTATTAATGATATATGATCAGACACATAAGAACCATTTACTCTGCATACAGTAATGTAAAAACAAAACCCGAGTATGCATGTTCACTCAAGGAGTCCATAAGTTGTGATAACGTTTTGTCCAATCTCATTGCTGTTTTATTTTCAATAAAATAATATTAAACTAAGCTTAAGGAGAAACTGATTCGCACACAGCATACATACCTAAAGCTTTAAAATACAGTTTGGAACTGTTCCGATAGTGTGGTTGCCTTTTTTTCGTTTTTTTTTCTATTGGAAAGGACTGCATGTGTTTAAGGCTGTCTTCAAAAAATATTTCATTTATGTGTTGGCGGAAGAAACTGAAGTATCCGGCGAAATCAAGTATTTTAACCGCATCGATGTGAGGTAGATAGTGGGTTCGGGTCCCGGTTGGGTCAAACAAAAGACTATAGAATTGGTATTTGTTGCTTCTCTGCTAAGCACACAGCATTAAGGAGAAAGAGCAAAGACTGGTTGGCTCGGAATCAGGATAATGTGTCCGAGTGGAGCAATATGTCTATCCGCGGACAGTTGTTTCAGTGAGCTAGCACTATAAAAATCCAAAAATGTCAAATACAAAGTGGACCTGACCATCATCTCATTGAAAATTAACTTGTTCTTGCCATGATATAACTTAAAAATTGCTGAATTGACGTTAAACAACAATCACTCACTCACTCGAGGAGAAAAGGATTCGCACACAGTATACATAAATAAAACAGTCAAAATACCGTTTGGAACAGTTTCGGTTCTTTTCATTAATTTTATTTATATTTCATCATTTACTTAAAATGGAAATATGTTCCAATATTAAGCCTTTTTTACAGAAAAAATATATCATCGCGGGAAACACAGATTAAACCAATTACTTGAAAAGGACTGCATGTCCTTAAGGCTGCCTTCAAAATACTTCAGTTATATGTTGGCGGAAGAAACTGAAATATCGGGCGAAAACCAAGTCATTGACAAACCTTACTGTGTAGGTCCTTTGATTTACTTGCTACCAAAATTTTACAAACTATTTTGCTTTCCAACCTTTAGACCATGAGCGTACCAGGTGAATGTTCTTCCAGAAACATGTCGTGCGCTTTAAATTTGATATCTATGTTATTATTACTGTACATATTTCAATATAGTACTCCTCTTGCTAACTATGACATCCACAGATGCTATTTATTATATGGCTTTTTATTTTGTATTTATATTTAAAATGTGCTCGCAAGTTATTTGGTTAACCTATCTTTCGATGTTGAGCGTACTCAATGAAGGTTATACAAAAAAAAAAAAAAAAACAACAACAAAAAAACAGTGCGCACTAAATTAGATATCTACGTTTTTATTATCTATAAAAGCATTTTTGTCAGAATAATCTTACTTCAGCTGTTTCATATATTGTATTTTTAAACAGCGAATAAATATATTGGATGTCTAGTAAACATACAGTCAGATACAACGTATTACATGGCATGGTACAACTTTGATTCAACTACAAACCTTCAGTTTCATTTTAGATTTACATGTGTGGTGAGGATATATTTATTGAATAATCAATATATAATATTGAAAAAAAAAAAACATTTTAGATTTTTCGTATCTAACAACACGTGGGTCAAAAACGAAAGTACATACGTATATAATACTACGATAGGAAATAACAAAACAAGTCTAAAATTAGTACCACTTTTAAAATGACTCTCAACATCAGTATAGTATTCATTGATCAAGCTTAACTTGTATTATACTAAAATGACTAACACTATTTATATAACGTGCTACTAATATTAACCAGGCCAGGATAATGTACTAGTACATATGTTTTTTCACTAACAAATGTATAGTTTTCAATAACGATTTTAATTGGGGGTGGCATATTTATCACCGTTACTGCAAGGTTTCTTCATGTCAGGAGTGAATAAAAAGAGTGATGGGAAATGTAACGTTGACGTTTCCGTTCCTTAGTTTGTTTCTTTTGCCTGTTTTTACAATTATGTTTCAGATTTTAACTATCAAAATCTCTAGATAGCTGAAACACTTCTACACGAAAAATACCGTTTTTCTTTTAAACAATTCAAAACAAAGTTGGCGATTTTTGTTTTTTGTACAACATGAAATTTAACTTTTAATATAACTGTGCACTTATGTCTCGAAGTTTTCAAATTGGCTAACGTTGACATGATACATCAATACAAATTAAGTGGGAAGTTAGAATAAATAGGAATAAATTGGAATTAGATACTGAATATACAAAAAAAATATATTATACATGCACTAATTTACATACTAGTTTCACTTATTGAACTTTTATTGCTGGAGATTGTAAAATGTGTGCATGTGCTTCTTTTTTTTAATTTTGTGAATCTGGTACTATGCACGTGTATACCAGATCAGAAAAATTCTAAGGTGCAAGAAAGAAAAATTTGAAGATACCAAATTGTAATCAGAAGTCGTAAATCGAAGGAGAACAGACAACAAGAAAAAGGATAAAAGGACAAATAATGATCTACAATGCACTACAAAGAAAACTAAAGATCGAGTAACAGTAACCCGACTAATAATCTGGGGTGAAATCAAGTGTTCCAGAATGGTGAGCAGTTCCTGCTCCACATGAACTAAATGCAACAATACAAAAAAAAAAAAAATTCCATTTTGAGTATCAATTGAAATATCAATTGAAATATCACTGTTTAATTACTGCGTTGTCACGTATCTAAGGAACCGCATCGGTGGCGTAATGGTTAGCGTGCTCTCCTCGAGTGCGGTAGATCGTGGGTTCGAGCCCCAGCCGGCTCAAACTAAAGACTATGAAATTGTTATTTGTTGTTTCTCCGCTAAGCACGCAGCATTAAGGAGTAAGAGCAAAGACTGGTTGGCTCAAAATCAGAATAATGTGTCCGAGTGGAGCGACATGTCTACCCGCGGACTGTTGTTCCAGTGAGCTAGCACTATAACAAACCAAACTATAACAAACTAAGCGTGTTCATCTAGAACAAAGCGGACCTCATCATTACCTAATTGAAAATTATCTTGTTCTTGCCAAGATATAGCTGAAAAAATTGTTGGCATTAAGCAACAATCACTCACGCACTCACTCACCTGTCTAAATGTTTGTCCAATTTTCCCATTAAAACTAACAATACATTTTTATCTATAGGTTGCCACTCTTGATGGTTCAACTGTTTATGCCACACAGATATCACGTTATTGTAATAAAAATCAAAATTCAATGTCATTACCCGATTCAACTCCGATTTATCCAGTTACGACTAATTCGCCTAGTGGCAAGATAACACTTGAACCATATGGTAAGTACACAAATCGTTCATTTTACATCTATGTAAGTATGTTTATTTGTTTGTTTGTTTATTTGCTTGTTTGTTTGATGGTGCTTAACGCCACTTTCAACAATATTTCAGCTATATCGTGGCGGTCAGTTTTCATTGGTGGAGGAAACCGGAGAACCTGGAGAAAACCACCGACTTGTCGCAAGTCACTGACAAACTTCATCACATAATGTTGTACACCTCGCTCTGATCGAGATTCGAACTCACAACATAAGTGGTGATAGGCACTGATTGCATATGTAGTTGTAAATCTAACTACCATACGATCACGACCACGACGGCCCGACATCAATGTAAGAAGTGTGCTGCCACATAAGTTGCAGGAACTGTTACCTTTCCGGTGCACCTCGTTTTTTAGTGTGGACGTGTTGCTTTAGTTTTCTATGTAGTAGATCATTGTTTGACCTTGTGTCCTTTTTCTTTTGTATAATCTATCTGTCTTCGATTTACAGTTCTTATTACTACTTTGGTATCTTCAAACTTTTCTTACTGAAGATAATTGGTTTTCTCTGTTCCTGACGGCAATGGTAATATTATATATAACACTATGGAAGGGGGAGGGGTCCGTGTTGCTCAATCGTTAGTCTTATGGGTGATGTTTTTGTAGATCAGTCTTTGTTTTTTTGTCCGTTTTCTGTTGGTCATTGTGTTGTCCATCCTTCTTCGATTTGCCCACTTGGTATGTTCAAGTTTGTCTTAATACTAGCATATAAATGAAATAACGACAATGTACACATGAACACAAGGGTAAATAGAGGTTTGTAGTTATGAATACTACTTAAGAAGGCAACACATGCTGCTTCACGTATAAAACACCACTAATTATACGCCGTACATTTTAATTAACAACTATTCAAAAAACAATTTGTAGATAATATTAGTCTTTGTGAGAAACCTGATATACCAACACCAAAGTAGAGCACCAATTAGATGTATTATTAAAAAACCAAACGGATGAGCCAATACCAGTGAAACATAACATAAAACTAAATACTTATGGTGTGTAAGCAGAGCTCGTTCTGACCGAAGACAGTTTCCGGGAAATGGTCCCATCCGGAAATAAAAACAACAACATTTACAAACCCAATGTCAAAACAACAGTTTGCCTGACAGGAAATCATTCAATTATTCAATAAATACAATACAATAAACACTACAATTAATATGCAGAACAAATCTAGAATCATATAAACAAAACAAATTCCGACAGTCTGAACTATGGGTAAGAAAATTCGTGCCTTTTATTACAACGTCTCGTCAGGATGATCGCATGTAGAACTATTTTTTACATTTCCAATGTGTCATATATTTGTAAATAGGAACAAAAACGCAAACAATTCAACGTTTTTGCAACCATGCATATTTCCAATAAAGATTTGTAGCAATAACACGATTTTGAAAATAAATTATATACTCGCTGCCAATTTAGTATGACATTTTGATGTCACTATCGCGAAAATATCCAAACTCGAAGATGTTCCTATATAACTGATGGTGATATTCGTTTGTTTTGGTTTACAAATGACGTCAGTCTATCTAAAATATTTCAGTTTAACATCTCATAATTTAAGTATTTTCATAATTTAAGTGAGTGTGAAATTGTACTATATACTTTCTTCAGTTTACATAAACGTTAGATAATACCGAAGGGGCAATCAAAATTGAGCAGCATAACTTGATTTGATTTGATTTGATTTTTGGTGTTTAACGCCACTTTCAACAATATTGCAGCTATATCATGGCCACCAGTTTTAGTGGTGGAGGAAGCCGGAGTACCCGAAGAGAACCACCGACCATCGGCAAGCAACTGGTAAATTTTATCACATGCGGCGGCGAGTCGAATGCACCCTTTTTGCAATTTACAAAGCCGGGCGCGAACCCACGCCGTATTGGTGATAGGCTTGTACGAGTACACAAGACGAAGAAAAATAAAACACACACAACACAGTATGTGCTGGACACTACTATATATATACGCAAACATTCACAAATAACATAAATAAGACATGAATATCGTTTTATGCGGAAATCGTAACGAACATCACAACACGGAACTCAGAATACGCTATAAAATATCGGTGCAAACTTTCACTTATGATTTCATTTATTAATGTTTCGAATGACATCTTTGTAAATTAATGATAATTTTGTATATTTCAGTGACGTGTGGTGAGTATTAGTTTTATAGGAGGGTCGTCGTGGTCGTGGTCGGATGGTAGTGGTCGCTGGATTTATAACTAACTCTGCAGTCAGTGCATATCAGCACAAACGGTGTGAGTTCGAATCCCGCACATTGCGAGGTGTACTCGATACAACATTATGTGATACAATTTGTCAGTGATTAGTGGCAGGTTGGTGATGTAAAATTCAGTGGCTGTTCAATGACGTACTTAACGGAATGATCTAAGCTACTTTTTGTAATTTCATCTAGATTTGTCACTGAAGTTTCACCTATGTCATAGAATATATGTTTGTTGACCTGTATATTCACCTTTACAACAGATAATATCATCGTACTATTTCCCTTTAGGTTTGGTCCCATGATACTAGTTTAACCCCGCCACTGTATATTACCTAGCCAGGAAAGTGAACGGTCATGTATTTGTGTGTTAGAGGTATCGATGTTTCCTCTTTCCTTGACATGTTTATTGTATTTTGGAACTGTTCCGACAGTGTGGTAATGTTTATTTTTCATTTTTATTACATTGAAAGGTATGACATTTTATTTTTATTTATTTTTTGTGTACAAGTCAAATATATAATTCGTTGTTAACATACACAATGACATGCAATCAAAGATAGGACACTTATTGTTCATAATTCGTAACTAAGGAAAATCATCCTCGGCACAACGCCTCGCACTCTTTCAGTGACAATGAAACAGATGATTAAGATATAGCCCTAATATCTGATTTATTAAATATTGCTTAAGCAATTTTATTTCAAATTCAATTTATTCCTAGAATTTTATACAATGAAGAACATCTTTAATAAACCAAAACCGTTTTTTTTTTATTTAATTAATAGAATGAAAACGTAGATATCAAATTTAGTGCGCATGACGCGTTTCTGGAATAACCTTCATCAGGTACGTTACTGGAATAACCTTCATCAGGTACGTTACTGTAATAATCTTCATCAGGTACGTTCAATGCCACAAGATTGGGAAGCCAAATAAGTTAAAATGTTGGTAGCAATACCATCAATGGGCCTAAACAGGATAGCCAAAATCAGCTAAGGTGACATATGGTGGAGAACCTTAGTTTTATTAATAATTACATTGCTAAGGTGACATATGGTGGAGAACCTTAGTTTTATTAATAATTACATTGCTAAGGTCACATATGGTGGAGAACCTTAGTTTTATTAATAATTACATTATTTAGGAACTGTAGATTTCAGTAATAAATATCTTAGAATTTCGACAAAGCTACAATTGAAATTTTATATGCATATATCCAATGTACAAAAACATATATTTTTTGTCCACGATATAACTGAAATATTGTTGAAAGTGGCGTTAAACGTAACCCAACCCCTATCCCTTTTTTTTGTAGTACCCGCTGTTACGACAGAGACAGCGACATCGACAGAGACAGAGACAGAGACAGCGACAGCGACAGCGACAGCGACAGCAGCGACAGCGACAGCGACCAGCAGTTCATCGTCAAGCACTGTGATTGCTATTGTTGTGGTACTATTGTTACTGTTGATTGCATGTATCATCGGAGGAATTCTGTGCTACAAGTTTAAATATATCCCTGGCAAGGAAAGGAAAGCAAAACTTTTGGAAGGTAAGATATTGATGCAAAAGGTAAGCAAAACTTTTGGAAGGTAAGATTTTAATGAAAAAGGAAAACAAAACTTTTGGAAGGTAAGATTGTAATGGAAAAGGAAAACAAAACTTTTGGAAGGTAAGATTTTAATGGAAAAGGAAAAGCAAAACATTTTGAAGGTAAGGATTTGATAAAAAAGGAAAGCAAAACTTTTGGAAGGTAAGATATTGATGCAAAAGGAAAGCAACAATTTTGGAAGGTAAGAATTTAATGGAAAACGAAAAGCAAAACATTTTGAAGGTAAGGTTTTGATAAAAAAGGAAAGCAAAACTTTTGGAAGGTAAGATATTGATGCAAAAGGAAAGCAACAATTTTGGAAGGTAACATTTTAATGGAAAAGGAAAGCAACATTTTTGGAAGATAATATTTTAATGGAAAAGGAAAGCAACAATTTTGGAAGGTAAGATTTTGATGGAAAATGAATGCAAGCTTACTTTTGGAAGGCGCAATTTTAATGAAAAAGTAAAACGATACTTTTGAAAGGTAAGATTTTGATGGAAAATGATAGCAAAACTTTTTGAAGGTAAGATTTTAATGGAAAAGGAAAGCAACATTTTTGGAAGGTAAGATTTTAATGAAAAAGGAAAACAAAACTTTTGGATGGTGAGATTTTAATGGAAAAGAAAAGCCAAACTTTTGGTAGGTAAGATTTTAATGGAAAAGGAAAGCAAAACTTTTGGAAGGTAAGATTTTAATGGAAAAGGAAAGTCAAACTTTTGGAAGGTAAGATTTTAATGGAAAAGGAAAGCGAAACTTTTGGAAGGTAAGATTTTAATGGAAAAGGAAAGCGAAAACTTTTGGAAGGTAAGATTTTTCATGAAAAAGGAAAGCGAAACTTTTGGAAGGTAAGATTTTGATGGAAAATGAAAGCCAAACTTTTGGAAGGTAAGATTTTGATGGAAAAAGGAAAGCGAAACTTTTGGAAGTTAAGATTTTAATGAAAAAGGAAAACAAAACTTTTGGAAGGTAAGATTTTAATGGAAAAGGAAAGCAAAACTTTTGGAAGGTAAGATTTTGATGAAAAAGGAAAGCCAAACTTTTGGAAGGTAAGATTTTGATGGAAAATGAAAGCGAAACTTTTGGAAGGTAAGATTTTGATGGAAAAAGGAAAGCGAAACTTTTGGAAGTTAAGATTTTAATGAAAAAGGAAAACAAAACTTTTGGAAGGTAAAATTTTAATGGAAAAGGAAAGCCAAACTTTTGGTAGGTAAGATTTTAATGGAAAAGGAAAGCCAAACTTTTGGAAGGTAAGATATTAATGGAAAAGGAAAGCCAAACTTTTGGAAGGTAAGATTTTTTGGAAAAAGGAAAGCGAAACTTTTGGAAGGTAAGATATTAATGGAAAAGGAAAGCCAAACTTTTGGAAGGCAAATTTTTTGGAAAAAGGAAAGCGAAACTTTTGGAAGGTAAGATTTTTTGGAAAAAGGAAAGCGAAACCTTTGGAAGGTAAGATTTTAATGGAAAAGGAAAGCGAAACTTTTGGAAGGTAAGATTTTGATGAAAAAGGAAAGCCAAACTTTTGGAAGATAAGATTTTGATGGAAAATGAAAGCCAAACTTTTGGAAGGTAAGATATTAATGGAAAAGGAAAGCGAAAGTTTTGGAAGGTAAGATTTTTATGGAAAAAGGAAAGCCAAACTTTTGGAAGTTAAGATTTTAATGAAAAAGGAAATCAAAACTTTTGGAAGGTAAGATTTTGATGGAAAATGAAAGCAACATTTTTGGAAGGCTAAATTTTAATGAGAAAGGAAAGCAAAACTTTTGAGAGGTAAGATTTTGATGGAAAATGAAAGCAAAAGTTTTGGGAGGTAAGATTTTAATGGAAAATGAAAGCAAAACTTTTGGGAGGTAAGATTTTGATGGAAAATGAAAGCAAAACGTTCGGGAGGTTAGATTTTAATGGTAAATGAAAGCAAAACTTTTTGAAGGTAAGGTTTTGATAGAAAAGGAAAGCAAAACTTTTGGGAGGTAAGATTTTGATGGAAAGGGAAAGCAAAACATTTGGAAGATAAGAATTTGGTGAAAGCTATCATTCAGGTTTGGGCCCATAAAAATAGTTTAACCCCGCCTGTACCAAGTGCTTGTACCAAGACAAGAAAGTGGGAGGTCATGTATTGGTATGTTAGGGTATCGATAATGATTTTTGTTCTCCGACACTTCGTCGAAGAGGACTATAGAAATGGGTGTCATCCGTCCGTCCGTCCGTCCGTCCGTCCGTCCGTCCGTGTGCTTGGTTTCCAGATGATAACTTGTGAATGAAAAGTCAGATTGAAGCTAGGTGTGGTATGCAAGTGTATCTTATGAAGAACTAGGTCAAGTTCAATAATGACAATTTTTCGACTATTTTTACTAGAGCTATGCCCCTTTTTATACCTCAAAATGGCTAAATATTTGGTTTCCAGATGATAACTTAGGAACAAATAATCAGATTGAAACTAGGTTTGGAATGTAAGTGTATCTAATAAATATCTAGGTGAAGTTCGATAGCGATCGTTTTTCGACAAATCTTACCAGAGTTACATCCCTTTTTATACTTCGTCCGTGTGTCCCGAATTGGTTTCCAGATGATAACTTGTGAATAAAAAGTCAGATTGAAGCTAGGTGTGGCATGTAAGTGTATCTTATGAATATCTAGGTCAAGTTCGATAATGACAATTTTTTCACAATTTTTACTAGAGTTATGCCCCTTTTTATACCTCAAAATTGCCAAATATTTGGTTTCCAGATGATAACTTGGGAACAAATAGTCAGATTGAAACTAGGTTTGGTATGTAAGTGTATCTCATGAATATCTAGGTCAAGTATGATAGCGATCATTTTTCGACAAATCTTACCAGAGTTACATCCCTTTTTATTCTTCAAAATTGCTAATTTTTTGGTTTCCAAATTATAACTTGTGAACAAAAAGTCAGATTGAAACTAGGTTTGGTATGTAAGTGTATCTCATGAATATCTAGGTCAAGTTTGATAGCGATCATTTTTCGACAAATCTTACCAGAGTTACATAACTTTTTATTCTTCAAAGTTGCTAATTTTTTGGTTTCCAAATTATAACTTGTGAACAAAAAGTCAGATTGAAACTAGGTTTGGTATGTAAATGTAACTCATGAATATCTAGGTCAAGTTCAATAATGATGATTTTTCAACAAATCTAACCAGAGTTACTCCCCTTTTTTTTACTTAAAAATGGTCCTTGGGTGGTCCCCTTTCAGAATTATTTAAGTCAGGTGAGTGATACAAGCTCACATGAACCTCTAGTTTACAGTAGTGTCAAAATTTAATCTTACCATATAACCTTGGCGTCGGGGGACCAGTGGCCAACGGCCTTTTATTCTATTAGATTTTGAAATGTGCCAGACAGTGTGATCTTATTTGTTTTTCATTTTATAAGTTATAAAGAAACATTATTTTAGATAAATAGAGGTTCACCATAATTTGTAAAAGCTATGATTATAATGGTGATTATACTGTTGACAGTCAGGTCAGATATTCGTTTACTATGAAGTATTTGTATAAGAAAAAGATAATATGTTGTCTATTTCACAGTTTACCTAAAATTAAAGATTTTTGACACGTTTGAAGATTTCAAAGGGCCAATCAGAAGCCGTATATTGAAGGACATATAAAACTACAACGAAAAATGGACAAAAACTAGTAATGGTCAACAAAACACTACACAGAAAAACAAATATAAAGTAACTCGAACCCCACTAAAAACAGGAGATGAATTCATATGTTCCGTCTTCATTATGAAATGAATTAAAAAAGAAGATTGAATTGACTGATTTTGTCTGTTTATTGATTTATGAGTTTTGAATTTCCCTTTGGAAGATTGCTCTGTGTTCGGTAATTTTGTTATTACCCTTATTGATTATTATCTAGTGAGTGATATGTAGTTTAACGCCAACTCACTGAAACAAGCGTCCGCGGATAGACATGTCGCTCAACTCGGACACATTAGTCTCGCCATCACGATCTACCCCACTCGAGACGAACACGCTAACCATTACACCATCGATGTGGTTGATTGTTATCTAACTATATTGGGTAAAATTACAAACTGTGTACGAGCTTGTCTCTCCTTACAAGAAGGAGTTTTGAAACTAAATATAAATATAAACTAATTATTGTAATCTGAATACCGAAAATAAATGTCGAATAACAGAACAACACCGTAATTCACGAATGCGAGTCGTTTTTCTGTTACGAGTGATTTAGTTTTGATATTCGGAATGAAACAATAGTTTATATTATTTATTTCATAGATTGTACACCTTTGTTTGTGGTAATTATACGTTTTTAAAAGAAAGAACTTGTTTTTTCATTGTCAGGCGCTTCTGACGACATTGGTACTCTGGCGTCACGGTAAAATAATATACATTAATGACTTTTATTGAGGTGGATACAAGGATTTACTAACCCAAGAATATTATAGTATATTATTCCTGGGTTAATAAATCCTGGTATCCATCGAATTGAAAGTCATTAATTGTATTATATATGACACATTTTACATGTTGCCTTCTCCCTTAAAATAAGCTTTTATCACGACGTTTTCTTTGGTTTAGCTTGGTGCAAGACGTTAGAATGCTATATTCACCTCACGCTACGTCGCGCGAGGTGGGTAAATGAAAGATTGGTTTTATTTCACTTGGAAATCTCAGTATTACACGGGCATATATGTAGTATATTTTATTTTGTAGAACAAAAGGCACCAAGAAGTCAGATAGGCATGACGAGAACAGCAGTGTTGTCAGGATACGGCGATCAATTCCATAAAGAGCAAAATGGGTTCGGTGACATGGTAGATGTGGAGGATGAGGGTGTCGAGGGAACCATCACCGGTGTCAATCCAAATACATTTAAAGAACACAACAATAACATGAAATTGAATGCCAAATGTATTGGTACTACAGCCCCTTTGACCCCTAGTAGCGTCGAAACAGAATTTACAGATCCAAATGCTGTAAACTTGTCCAACGAGAAACGTACCGTAACATCCGGGTTCTCGGCTAACATGCAAGGAACAACTGTTAATGCTACTCCAACGACGAATGCTGAACTTAATGGCCGTGTTCCGAATGGAAATCTACAAACCGATATGAAAGGTCGACCGGTAGTCACTGTGCATCCAACCACCACGACACCGGCAGTTATACCTAATACTCCTAACCGAGTACAGGGGGAGAAATCGATCAATACAAAAAAAAATCAAGTTGAACCAACTAATACATCTTCCGAAGGACCAGCAACTGATAAAAAGACGGCCATTGCAACGGTAAATCCGTATACAGACGAAAACCCGAAAATAATTCAAGAGAACACAAGGGCATCTGACGACAAACGAGATGACAAAATGAGGAAATCAGTGTCATTTGCAACAGATAATCCATTAATTAATGCAAATGCAAGTCCAGGTACAAATAATGCATTACCAAATACAAATACGCCACATAATACAAGCCTACCAGGAACAGTTCCAGAGGGACCAGGTCCTATAACTACCCTTCCTAGGGAACCATCAAACTTGATGCCCCCAAGGGACACAACCCTCCCTGAAATAGACCTGTAAAAGTTCTAACATGGATCGATTATTTTATTGTATTTTGTATTTGCAAGTTGTTCATTTACATATGTAACTGTATATTATTTAAATTAAACAGTCACTTACATTGTAATATTAACAATGCATATTTAAGGCGGGAGAAATGTGATCCTCAAATATGGAATGTAGCGACCCATAATGTGATCATAAACTTTTAATTTAACCATTATTTCATTTTAGACAGTCCATTTTGAATGTTTGGTACATTGCCACATAACTATGTGCTGTCTGAACCATTCTGATAATTAGTACCCTGTATATCTAACTCTAATATAGTAGTGTTGCACTGTGGTTGTGGAGTATTCATTGTAAACTTTGTAACAAAATAGTTTAAAAATTGTAATTGTTATTTGACATCATAGTGTCTTCTTTCTGTTTTTGTGTGTGTGTTAAGTTGTAATGAAAACGACATCGAGGAGTTTTTTTGGCATGCACTTCTAGTGAAAAGATTGGAAAGGCCAAATTATTATTATTTTTTAATTTGGGAGCAATTAATCCATATATAGGGCCTAAACACGACAGCCAAACTCTGTAATATATACCAATGACAACCAACAAATAAGTCTATAAACTTCCATTCCTCTACATTTAGCACATCTCCCCTGAGATACATATATGCTATCTATTTTTTGGTTATAATTAATATATATGTTTTTATTTTTATTTTGTTTCATTTATACTTCTGTTACTTCACCATACAATATATGTATATTGAATATGGTTTCCTGTTGTTTTTTGTAAAACTCATAATTGACAAAGATATCAGTAATTTGTTTTAAGGTAGTACTATGATTGTAACATTAGATAGACGATGACAAGCTATATCACATAATGGAAAGTACTTAAATGTAAGTGCTTGCCATATGTAAGTAATACATAACAGACAATTATCATTTTAACATTAGTGTTGCATACTTGTTGACAATAGAATATAATTTTTAGACGAAAGCATGACTCAGACATTTTATATATATATACTGTCAAAACGAGACAAAGTCTTACACCTACCTATGTAATCAGTACCTATCACCACTGATGTGAGTTCGAATCTCGATCAGGGCGAGTTGTACAACATTATGTGATCAAGTTTGTCAGTGACTTGCGACAGGTCGGTGGATTTCTCCAGGTACATCATTTAACTAAGAGACGAGGTTTGGGACCATAAAACTAGGTTAACCCCGTCCCGTTTTTTTGAAAGTCATACACCAAGCGGGGGGTGGAGGTGGGCGGTGGGCGGGAGAGGGTGAGCCGTTATGTATATGTATGTGTATGTTGTCTATTTCTAAGATTTTCTATTAGATGTTGGAACTGTCCCTTCAGTGTGGTATCTTAGAACTGTCCCTTCAGTGTGGTATTTTAGAACTGTCCCTTCAGTGTGGTATTTTAGAACTGTCCCTTCAGTGTGGTATTTTTTTTTCCATCTTATTTATTGTAGAAT
The DNA here is from genome assembly GCA_002080005.1 of Gigantidas platifrons. Lineage (NCBI taxonomy): Eukaryota > Metazoa > Mollusca > Bivalvia > Mytilida > Modiolidae > Gigantidas > Gigantidas platifrons. The sequence goes on along the minus strand of MJUT01053906.1, from coordinate 212,595 downwards.
TGATTGATGTGTTCGATTATTGAAACGTACTCACGCTGTTTGGCTGTTTATCTGATGCGCGTAGGACACGTATTCCTTATCGATGATCGAACATGATAATTAGTTATATTGTGCATATTACAATTACATCATATTTATATTACTTAGTATTATTTTTTAAAATCAAATCATAATGTTATTGACATCAATTCAACAGAATTGTGACAACAAAATAAACAAATAAACAAATAAACAGTTTTCTCTCACATTTATTTAGTGTATTTTACGTCATGAGAGGGACAGTGCATTCATTAAGGTGGTACCTAACACTACAGGGAGATAACTCTTTAAAATCAGTTGAACGTTTTGATCATATGATGTTTGTATGCAGATTTCAAGCATCTCGGTGATCAAAACCACAGAGAGAAAAGCTGCTATGTGGCTAGTGAATGTGTAGCTCTGAGTCTGTTGGTTGGAATTTGTTAAAATTTTGATATGTATTACAGTGGATATATTCAAACAAACTGCCAAAAAAAGAAAAAAAAAATTAAACGAGCAGATCAAATTTTACCTGAAGTGTATGTTACCACCTTAAATGTCATTTGTAGTTTATATTACTTGCAAATAAAAATTTAAATAATAACGATGGACAATGCAACAAGCCGCATCAGTGGTGTCATGGTTAGTGTACTAGTTTCGAGTACTGTAGATCGTGGGTTCAATCCACGGTCGGGTAAAGCCAAATACTATAAAATTGGTACTCGTTTCTTCTCCGCTAAGCACTCAGCTTTAAGGAGAAGAGCTAAGGCGAGTGGGGTTTGAATCAGGGTAAAGTTCCCTTGAGGAGTGACATGTCTACCCGCGGATTTTTATTTCAGTGAGCTAGCACCTATAACAATCCAACAAAGAGCGTTTATCTAGTACAATGCGGGCATAATGATGTAGTTGAAATATTGATCATTTGGCATAAAACAACAATCACTCTATCATGCACTCTTATCAAATATTAAACAGTGGCGGTAGATAATATAGCAAACCAAATACCAATCACTCTTCTGTTAAATCTCAAACATCTTAACACAGTAATGACCCCGACCCTGAAAGAAACAAAGAAAAATAAAAGAATATTCCGTGGATTGAGATAGATACAAAAGGTAGAGAAATAAATATCTACGCTTGATCTCTCGAAATACAGCGGCCGCAAGAAAGATAAACAAAAACCACAGAACATTCAAAAACCAAGATTTCGAATTTATTGCCCACGACATGTTTCTGGAATAAACTTAAAGAACAGAAATCAGAATAATATAAAAGTAGTTGTGAGTAAGTACGCCATAGGGTCTTTACATAAGAGTCAAAATCGTCCAAATTCACCCAGGCCTGAAGGGGGACTTAGAAAGTTACACAGATTAGCTTCAACTCAAACCAACAAGATAAACATGGACAGGACAACATCAATATCAGTGACTGCTCGTAATTTACTGACTACTAGATAATAAGGTATAATCTGCTAGTTCTTAGATCATTACATTCAGGATTGAAATAGCACTTCCTTCTTAATACTTAATATCAATTTAATAATAAGTAGTCACAACTTACAAATGAATCCAAAGAGAGATCAGAAGTAACATCATAGGATTAGGGTAATGATGTTGAATGCCAATTTTAACAATATTTGAGTTATATCGTGGTATTCAGTTTCATTAATGGAGGAAACCGGAGTATCCAGAGAAAACCACCGACCTGTGGCAAGTCACTAACAAACTTCATCATATAATGTTGTACAGCTCGCCATGAGCGGGATTCGAACCCACAATGTTTGTGGTCATGGGCACTGGTTCCATATCTAGTTATAAGTCCAACTACCATACGATCACGGCCTTGACGACCCCAGCCTCCAATTGGAGAAAATAAACATGGACATAGACCAACAGAAACACGTTTGTTTGTTTGTTTGATGGTGCTTAACACCACTTTCAACAATATTTCAGTTATATCGTGGCGGTCAGTTGTATTGATGGAGGAAACCGGAGGACCCAGTGAAAACCACCGACCTGTCGCAAGTCACTGACAAACTTTATCACATAATGTTGTACAACTCGCCCTGATCGCGATTCGAACTCACAACATCAGTGGTGATAGCCACTCATTGCATAGGTAGTGCAAGTCCAACATACCATTACGATCACGACGGCTCCAGTAATAGCATAACGTCAATTTGGACATAAACTAACAGAAAGACGTATATCTACTATAATGACATATAGATAAAGAACATGTCCATTTCACAGGGATATTTCAGAGGGACTCCTAAAGTAAAAATGTAGCAATATATATATATTGAATAAAATCTGTGATATTGGTGTTAAAAAAAGAACATGTCCATAAAAGGTTTGAATAAATCAAAGGGGTAATCAGAAGACGAAAGAGCAATGTACAACAAAACAAACTGATGATCGAGCACAACAACGTCCACTAAAAAACCAGGAGTGAAATAAATGTTCCGGAATGGTAAGAGGTTCCTGCTTTACTAGCAGCACCCGTCCAGATACCTATGTGAACATCCGGTTACAGGTCATATTCGGCGATAAGTCACGAACGAGGAAAGTACGGTATTTGACAACGACAAAATGAACATATCCGTGGTCATCTGTGACACAGACATTCCGTAACGGCTAACCAGGTCACGATGTCTCTATTGCACAGTGACGTCTCTTTAGCTACATTTTATTGATATATTACTCAACTAGTTCGTTTCGTTTCGCCCGTATTTGTAATAATGATTAAGTCATGAATGAACTTGATCGCGGAAGTGCGGAAAACTTCAATACGGGTCTACTGTTTAAAAAAAGAACTTTTTCCTAACTCTACATACCGATCCAAAGAATTTACAAACAAATACAATCTATGTGGCAGAATTCGTTGTTTCTATGGTGATATTGAGACTGCTGATATCTTGATAAACCGTGTTCACAGAATGCCTTGGTTATTAAAAGATACTATTGATTCTGAATTCATGTTGGCATAGTCTTTCTAATCGGCTTGTTATTCTGTTTTTGTCGTGATTGCAACTGAAACTGAACTGCCTCGGCCATGTTATAGAAAGGAAATTTGAAGCGGTAATCAGAAACCGCAATTCGAAGAAGGGCAGACAATACAATAATCAAAGGGAACAGACAAAATGACAAGCAATATCTACAAAACATTAAACAGAAAACTAAAGATCGAGCAACACGAACCCCACTAAAAAAGAAGGGGGTGAACTCATGTGCTCCGGAAGGGTAAGCGGTTCCTGTTCCACATGTGACACTCGTTATATTAATTACTAGATATTGGAATTTTGACATTAGACAGATGATAATAAATGACAAGATATACAAACCCTTTCGGTATTAATGAGATTTATTCCTATGAAGAATTAAATCCAGTTATCCACAGCGAATCGGATTTGATTGTTCACAGATTTGGGCAAGAGTTACCCCGCTTTAATTCGACAGGCGTGACGTGACGTGACACGTACTTCCTTTCTGAGTCTGCGGTCGGAGAGTAAGGTCACAGAAAAATTATATCATGGGGAAAAGTCATCCGGAATTCATCGCGCCTTTCCCCAAGTGAAAAAACAAGCTCGGATATGAATAGTATTCTTTGTACCGCGTGACTTATGAAATCACCTGATATAACAGTGGAGGACCGTCCTCCAAGAAACATGGGATTCAGTCATCAAGGATTCAAAATTGCTATACAGTCATTGCCTTGATAAACATACTCTAAGATTTCTTTCTGCTTCTCCTTTAACTGGATATCACTTCCATATTTCATCAATGCTGCTGTTAACGAGAACTCCATGCTTGTTTGTTTACATATTAGAGGACAAGGTCAATTTCAAATTTTAGATAATTATTAGTTTTATTTATCGATTTTATATTTTTAATGCTTACTTTGCAATAATATAGATACAATTTGATATGCAATTATTTCATAGAATACTTTTTTTTTGGGAAAGGATTATTTTCTCTTCCTCTTCACAACCCTGGCCGAATAACCAGCATTTTAACGCATATCAATACATTCATATCCGAGCTTGTTTTTTTCACTTGGGGAAAGGCGCGAGGAGTTCCGGATGGGGGAAAAGTGTTTTTAAAATTCAACCACCCACCCTAACCAAATCTGTCAACAATAAGAAGTTTTGTTCTTTTTGCTGCTGTTGTTATTTTATTTTTCAGATATAGTCTTTCCCCTAAGTGAAACCTATCGTCACGGCTGGAGGAAAGCGAAAATAGCGACATAAAGTATTCATATTATGTTGTGTTATTTTAATGGATTTGTTTATAGACTGAGCTTCTGTTCCCAGTGCCAGCATTTTATATTTTCATGGATAATGTGGATATGGTAATGGGTTTGTTTATAGGCTGAGCTTCTGTTCCCAGTGCCAGCATTTTATATTTTCATGGATAATGTGGATATGGTAATGAGTTTGTTTATAGGCTGAGCTTCTGTTCCCAGGGCCAGCATCTGATATTTTCATGGATAATGTGGATATGGTTTATATGAACATTATGATTTGTTGGAATATTATAATGGTTATGTATACTAGTATATATTTCGGGCCTGTCATTGACTCCAAGCCGTGGCCGTACAATTTGTACAATTTGCCAAACAAAACAACCAATAAAAGCTTATTGTTTATTATTTGTCTATTTTTATACTGCCCCCAATAGTCTTGGATAATACCGAATCTTATTCTCAATTTTATATTGTGGAGGTAGTTTACTCTGTTGTGCATATAACAGTGGCGTAGCCGCCTATAGGCAATGTAGGCACTTGCCTACACATCATTGTGCCAAGCATATTTGTTGCTCAAAATTCAAGGTATTTGTCATATTTGTTCTTCATTTGTTTTTGTTTTGTTTTAATTACACTTTCACACTGTGTATCATAGGCGTAGCACCTAAAAGAAAAGTGGTACGGCCAATTTTTTTTTCGGTTGGGGGTTATCTCCCGTTTTTTTTTTTTTTAGGTATATGCACACAGATAAATGCTTTCAGCCAAATTAAGAATAACGGTGTACCTGGTCCATGCTCCCAGTTTTTGGTGGAGTCCTAGTTGCTCTTTTACTTTTAGTTTTCTGTGTGTTTTCTTTCAGTTTCTGTATGTTGTTCGTTGTTTCTGTCTCCGTTTTCTTTGCTTCGTCTTTGTCACTTGACTTTCGAGCTTTGGATATCGCTTTAACCGTGGTTACCCTTTATTTCACTGGTACATGATTATTATATCGCTAGCAAAACTTACTTGAATTGTCCAAAAATGTTGTCTATATTCCCCGAAGCAAAAGTTGTTTTTGCTGTACACTTCTACAGTTTTTGTAACAACGACTTGTGACAGGTTAAAATAAATGTATTTATGAAAACAGTTATGAAGTTATTAAAACTCCTTTTTGTTCTATACTACTACATGTACGAATATAACATTTTGTTTCATTTCCAGATTCGTGACCTATAATAATTTTTCTAGACATATATATATATCCTGAATAAGACGAATAATTACATACTGAGACTGTTTTTAATTTTTATTTTGTTTTTTAGATAACATTTCTATCTACAAAAAATCAGTTTATTATATCAAAGGACTAACCGCTTGTATATCGGTCCCACATGAATGTTATTTTTAACGGACTGGGCTATCAGTAAATATCAGAAGACTGTAGTGGCAAAGTTTCATTGGTACACTATATTCGGGTCAGAGAAATAGATCTATCAGCAAATTTGACCATAGTCACTCATGCGTAGGTCATGGGTAGGCCAACCATTCCAAATATTGCTGAACTGTGTTGTATTATCGAAGAGAATGTAAATGAGCTTGAAAAAGCTTGTGTAGTTTTTTTTTTTTTTTTGCTGTAATAAAACCCATAAAACGGCTGTTGAATTCCTTAACAATATAAATAAATTATTTTTATCACAGCCGAATTTGATTTTTCCAGTAATTCTTTTCATGATTTTTTTTCACATATACCTGGGGTACTGGTTGTGAAATTCTTCATAAGTTTTTATTATGTGTGTGTTGGGGGTTATTTTCATGGAGATGGGTTTTAGTAGGGTTTTAGGAGCTCCTCAGACTGGTAGTATTTCAGTGCATGTTTAATTATCATTTTCTCCCAATCCTATCTGGTGGGATGTGATTCTTTTGATGTCTTGCAACTGTTAAGTTAGTAGTCAATGGACATAAGTATTCCTGATTTCCAATTTCCCCCATTTATTTTCTATGTTATTTCATCTTTCTTCAAAAAAATATTTTGAAGCCATTTCTTAACCAATTTTCATTAAATATTCCCTTTATAAAGAAAATATTTGGAGTTTTGTTTTATATTTGTAATTCCCCTTCCGATTTTTGGTTTCTGAAACGCAATGGTACCGTTTAATTGCATCAAAATATGGTTGAATATATAGGGAAAATGTGATGTAATAATTTTTATCTGTGATTAAAATAATTCTGAATACTCAGAAACTATTCGACAACAAACAAATACTAAATTATAAAAAAAAAATCAAATACTTTTCCTTTCTTTTATTCAAGGTGACTAATGCATGCATATCTGTATTTCAACTGAATACATTTTTGTTTTTTTATGGATTAAAAAAAAAAGAACTAATTAGAGAAAAGAAAATTATATGGCAGTCAGACTGCTCAAATCAGACTATAAATCTTTATAAACGTTGTTTATTAAATTATAATACGTTCATCATTAGGGAGCAAGCCAAACAATTTGATTTTTAGGAGGGGGGGGGGGGCTCGTCTTGGATTTTTTCCCCTTGCATTCTACATTATACCACTCCTTAAATCCCTACCCTTTTCATATATCAGCAACCATAAAGAGTACTTACCACCCCCCCCACCCGTGATGAACACCATATTTGGAAATATAATGAGTATGTATTGTAATGGTTATAATTAGCGTGCTCACCTCGCCCTCGAGTGTGGTAGTACGCGAGTTCGAACCCCGGTCGGGTCAAACAAAAAGACTTCCACTTGAAAATTGGTAAAAATTATTGCTGTTTCTCCGCTACACACGCGACTCAGCGTGTTGGTGTAGTACAAACACATGACATTCATATCTGATTCCGGGTTCTCGTCCTCCTGAATATACATCCGTCCACCATAATTTGACTGTGCATGATCACCCCTGGTAAGCTGAGTTCGGCATAATTTTGGTATTGGCCGGTTGAAGCGTGAAAAGCAAACTTGAAATCATAAACCGGACAAATCCATTTTCGTGAACCCTCAACTGGCCAATACCAAAATTACTCGAAGTCGAACTCCGATAAGGTTTTGGTAAAGGTATTTTCCTTTGTACTGTGTTGATGTTTGAGTAAGAGTAAATCGCTTTGCAATCACATTATTTTTACTTTTGTGCTACGCTTACAATAGCGGAGGGGGAGTATGTTTTTGGTCCGTGCGTCTGTTCATTTGCCCGTCTGTCCTAAGTTTTTTTTATGAAAATAGTTGAGTTTAAGTTGTTGTCACATGAACTTGAAACTTGCATATAGTACACATGTTCCTTATAATGTGGTCTTTCTAATTTTCCTATTTTCATGGTTCACTATAAATTGAAAATGATAGTGCGAGAGTGGTATCAGTGCACTGTGGAAGCATTTTCTTGTTCAAGTTTATAACTTGGTTTCTAGTTTTAACAAAAATACAGACAATTTTGACTAATCAAAACAAACCTAGAATGCTGAAAAGTCGTCAGCTTCAGGGGGGCTCCACCCCACTGACCCTCCCCCCAGTGCCAGCCCTGGAACTGCTGGGGGGCTTTATGCAGCCCCCCCAGACCCCTCGCCTACACTTCGTTCGCCAGCTGGCTACGCCGCTGTCAGCCAGAACCATCCTTCAGAAATTTTAGATTTTTACAGAGAACAGCTCTCAAGTACATATTTATTTTGTTACTGCAAAGAAATTAGATATTTTTTAATTGTTTTCTGAAAGACCACTAACATATCTTTGAGAAATAAGTTACATATTTTACACATTTTGTCTCTTAATAGTCAAAAAGTTCTCTTGACTTTGGTAACAGGATAGACAAAATAATGCACCATCTGTCGAAAATTTGTCAATAATATTTTCATATACATGTAATACCATTAAGATTGCATATTTTAGTATGTTGTTCAAGAAGTATCATTTGTTTTGTTCGCTTAATAAATATGATTTAGATTTAATATTATCATAAAAAGAAAAAATAATTTTAAACATGTTTCCATGAATATTACTGTTAATCAATTTCTGCCATAATCCTGCTCTCCAGATCTCCAGCTCTCCAGCTCTCCAGATCTCCAGCTCTCCAGATCGTATCAAATGCTTTCTTGAAATCTATGAAACAACAAAATAATTTCTTTTTCTTTGATAAATATAATGTAATTAAACTATAAAGAATGAAAATGTTATCATGAGTTGAATACCCAGCACGAAAACCAGCTTGTGATTTAGTCACAAGATCTGTTTCATCTGAACAATTGTTTAACCTTGAGCTTAGTATTGATGTAAACAATTTACAAAGCGAAGATACTAGTGAAATAGCCCGATAGTTGTCCGGATCATTTGGATCACCTTTGTTTTTATAAATGGCTTTAATGATTCCCAGGGTCCATGAATCAGGACTCTCTCCACTGTCAAATATTAAATTAAACAGTTTAACATAATATGGCAAATATTTTATAACAGTTGTTTTTAAATATTCATTTACAATATCGTCTAAGCCAGGCGCTTTTGAATTTTTTAAGTTTTTAACAGCCTTAATGACTTCATCCTCAGTAATTTCAGAATTAAGAAGATCAACGTCATTTTGGGAGTAAATTCTTGAAAAATGACCAGAGCGGGTCTCGTTCTCACTATTTAACTCTTTACAATATTCGTAAAGGCGATCAAGTGATATTTTATTTTCTTCTGAATTTTTGTTTTTTAAAAACGACTTCAAAATTTTCCAAAACTTTTTTGTATCGGTCTTAGATGCACTACGAAGCTGTGTTTCAAATTTCTTAACGTACCCATTATAAGATTTTTTCATCTCTTTCTTGTATTCACGACCACATTTTGTAAGTAATTGTTTATTTTCGGACGACTTTTTCAGATTATATTTCTTGCGATTAATATTGTTTTCTTTATTCATAACAACTTTTTGTATACCATGGTTTATTATCGGGTTTTTATCTTCCTTCGGATCGAGGTCTTAGTACCAAAAATCAAAGTTGGCGTATTTCTAAAAATGTCACCAATTTTATTAACGACTCTGTTCACAATTTCTTTCGCTTGATTGCCTTCACATTGTTCGTTAAAAATATAATCGAGTTCACCAAAAACTGTTTCATTGTTAAAAATAGATTCTACAAAGTCGCTTTGTTTAGCAGCATTCCATTTAATATGAATGGGATTACTACCTTGACCTATATCTTGAGTAGTAGTATTGTTGTTGACATTTGTATGCAAATACACACTAAGTCCGCAATGGATATCAGAAAATAATGGATTATAGTTCAAAATATCAAAATATTTGATGGCTGAAAAAACATCTGAAGACAAAAGAAAATAATCAACAAACGATACATCTTTACATGTTTTTTCCCCAACAGTTTTGTCATTACCATTTAGTCTACTATTTCCAATATAAATGTTCATTTTTTTTTTTTACCAAAAATCTAACAGCTTATAGCCGTAATTATTTACTGGGGATGAATCTTGAGAAAACCTTTGGAGTGAAATATTGTTCAATAAAAGTTTCTGATAGTCATATAAATATACAAGTAAGTCAGAATTATCAAAATCATCAAGAACTTCAAATAAAGAATCATCAGGCACAACATAATCATCTAATGTTTTAGTTTTTGCATTAAAATCTCCAAAAAGTGCTATGTTACAGTTATTGGGATTGTAACTGAAGTATTTCATCCTCAATTTCTGAAAAAACCTTCTTTTGATGCATATTTTGAATTTTCAGGAGGGATATAAACACATCCAAGTAATAAATCTTCATTATCTTGTAATATTTCATTTGAAATTAACACCCATTGAACAAGCTCAGAGTTAGTTTTAGGAAATTTCAAGTAAGGTTTAAATTTTTCTTTATATAAAATAGTAAGACCACCTGATTTTTTATTTTATTTTTTTTTTTATCAAAAACAGATCTATGTTTACAGTAATAAAGATAACCGTTAGGGAAAACTTCTAAATCATCTGTTTTAGTTTCTACAAATAAACAAATATATTTATTAATGAGATCACAAAAATTAAGATAAAGCAGTTTTGATTTTAGACCACAAACATTAAGGAACAATATCTTTAATTCATTGTCAAAATACGAAGTAGTCTTTAATATACCAGTATCATCACAACTCCTGTTGTCGTCTCCCTATCTTGGTCTCGACGGTGTGGATTCTTCAAACGAATGATGGTATTGCGGCCGCGGGCGATCATTAAAACGAATCTCAACTGGGGGACCTTGTGGTGGAGGTCGACCATTTATCAACTGACCATTTATGAAAAGTTTATCATTTAG
>MJUT01053906.1:184610-198614 GCA_002080005.1 Gigantidas platifrons | reverse complement strand
GGTTCTTGATGTGGTCTGTGTCGCTATAAGAAGTCTACATATGTCTACACTTTACCTTCGGGAGCACATACGTTCAACCCGGTTCATGGTGTGATCTGTGTTGCTATAAGAAGTCTACATATGTCTACACTTTACCTTCGCGAGCACATGCGTTCAACCCGGTTCATGGTGTGATCTGTGTTGCTATAAGAAGTCTACATATATCTACACTCTCCCTTCGCGAACACATACGTTCACCCCGGTTCTTGATGTGGTCTGTGTCGCTATAAGAAGTCTACATATGTCTACACTCTCCCTTCGCGAGCACATGCGTTCACCCCGGTTCTTGATGTGGTCTGTGTCGCTATAAGAAGTCTACATATGTCTACACTTTACCTTCGCGAGCACATGCGTTCAACCCGGTTCATGGTGTGGTCTGTGTTGCTATAAGAAATCTACATATGTCTACACTTTACCTTCGCGAGCACATGCGTTCAACCCGGTTCATGGTGTGGTCTGTGTTGCTATAAGAAGTCTACATATATCTACACTCTCCCTTCGCGAACACATACGTTCACTCCGGTTCTTGATGTGGTCTGTGTCGCTATAAGAAGTCTACATATGTCTACACTCTCCCTTCGCGAGCACATGCGTTCACCCCGGTTCTTGATGTGGTCTGTGTCGCTATAAGAAGTCTACATATGTCTACACTTTACCTTCGGGAGCACATACGTTCACCCCGGTTCTTGATGTGGTCTGTGTCACTATAAGAAGTCTACATATGTCTACACTCTACCTTCGCTAGGTGGCTCAATGAGTTAGATAGTTGGATTACCTAACCACTCATACAAGCCTATCACCAATACGACGTGGGCTCGCGCTCGGCTTTGTAAATTACAAAAAAGGGTGCACTCGCCTCGCAAGTGATAAAGTTTACCAGTTGCTTGCCCATGGTCGGTGGTTCTCTCCGGCTTCCTCCACCACTAAAGCTGGTCGCCATGATATAGCTAATGTATTGTTGAAAGTGGCCTTTAAACACCAAATATCAAATCAAATCAAATCTATATTATATATAAAATGTCAACCCCCTTCAAGGGTACATCCGTTATCTATACGTCCGGGCGCACTGTGAAGCTCTGTGGATTGTGCCATAGCTAGAGGTTTTATTTAAAGTAGGAAAGAATCAAACAATTAAAACACAAACTCTAGTAGGATTTTAAATCTCAGAGGTAGAGGTATTGCCACCGTTACCCAATCTTTTATTTCGTTTCACACCAACGGAAACCTGACCGCCACGATATATCTGAAATATTGTTGAAAGTGGAGTTAAACACCATAAACTTAAACCTTATTTCGTTTCATCTTTGTATTTGTACTGTTGTTGAGGTTTATTTTGGGCCTCATTTGTCTAAATGAAGCTACGACCCTGACAAACTCACGTTGTTGTTAAATGACAGAGCAAAACACATTTACCTTTATTTAGCTTTATCAAAGTTCATCTGTCATAGATCACTTCTGTGTTAATGTCGTAACAAAATACGCTTCACTGCATACGTTAAGTATCCGTTAACTAGAGGTGGAACATGGCTGACAAACACACACTAGAGTGAGTCATGAAATTATTGTCATCTTTAATAGCTAAATTACCATTCATTGTTTTGGTTATAAAAAGAAAGTCTAAACAATGATGGTCAACAATTTCACCAAAATTAACAAAACGAACAATCACCTCTCGCCATAACTCACTGAACACATTTAATGCTATTTTTACATTTAAAATATGTATTTAATTCATTGTTTAGTATTAAGTAGAATATTATTCAGTTTCCACTGAACTGTGCAAGTTTTGTGAAAATTTATATGTCGGTATCACATTCCGCGCTGGACTAATTTTCGCAGGTAAAAATGTTACCCTCGTAAAGCTATACCTTAGGCTAAGACAACCCAAAACCAACATGTTATATATATATAGGTCTACACGATCTGCATTTATCTTATTTATGCATATACATGTTGAAAATAGTGTATTCGTAAACATGTCAAAAATCAGGGCGAGGTGTACAATATTATGTGAAAAAGTCAGTGATTTGTCGCAAGTTGCGACAGGTCGGTGGTTTTCTCCGGTTTCCTCCACCAATAAAAATGAAAGGCACGATATCACTGAAATACTGTTGAAAGTGGCGTTAAGTACCATCAAGCAAACAAGCAAACAAACAAAATCTTTTGTACTATGAAGATCAATAAATGTATCCAATCAATTTTAATAATTCAAATATTATTTATTTATTTATTTATTTATATAGTCGGAAAAGAGGGGGCAGTGTATACTGGAGATGGTGTTTTTGTAATGTTGTAGACTTTTTATGAAACCACATGATGTATCCTTGTTTATGTTGTCAACATGGGTTGTTTCGAGTTAAACAAATCGCACGCAGCATTAAGGAGTAAGAGTAAAGACTGGTTGGCTCGGAATCAAAATAATGTGTCCGAGTGGAGCGATATGTTGGTGAATTTGCGTTCAATAAAGTGAGAAATCTCACGCAATTTGTCCAGCTACGAAAGATTCTCCAAAAATGAAAAAGTGAATACTCGGTAGCAGAAAAAAACGAACATTATATTGAATATTTAGTACAAGTTCTTTGGTTTGAAAGGAATCGGTGCCAAAATGCTTGATCATTTTCGATGAACCAAAAGGAGGCGTTGACAATGTTTTCTTTAAAAAGTTATTTTAAGGCCTATTTTACCTATAAAACATTGAACATACACATATCGTAGATGAAACATGTATTGTATTGAAAGAATAACACACTTACGTAACCCAATCAGTTACATTAGGCTTATTTTTTCCACATATAATTTGCTCAAACAACAAAGGCAGTCCTAAAAATTTTCATGATTTAAAAAAAAACTGTAGGATTACTATGGAATTCAGTGACAAAGTTGATTCAATTAAGTATTCTACTGTACCGTAAAAGATAGTATTGGGATGATTTTACCTATATTCTTGGTATTTTTTTCATCTTTTTTGGTCGAACATCGTTTCAGATGTGTCATAATTTCCAAAAGGTGTCGTTGTAATAACTGAAAGTAATCGAATAACTCCGATATTTACCGAAAGGAATTGATTTGATCCTACGCCGTGAGTATAGTGCAACCCGATATTTAGGTTTCTCGAAATGTGCTGTTTTTTAGCTAGACTTTTCAAAGAAAAAAAGTCGAGCTATTGTCGTCACTCTGGCGTCAGCGTCTGGGTCGGTTAAGTTTTCGGTTAAGTTTTTTGTCAGAGTCCATTTCTCAACAACTATCAAAGGTATCCATTTGAAACTTGATACTTGTTCACTATCATAGGCATTGAAATGAAACTCAACATACCTGTTCACTATCAAATGGGGAACCCATTACAACAAGGCATGTGACCCTGTGATTTGTATATCCAGAGTTATCTGACCTTGTTTCGACATAGTACATAGAAATTTGGGATATTTTTTAAGTAAAATTAAAATTTCTCAATAACTATCAAAGCTATTAACTTGAAACTCAATACGCTTGTAGACAGTGTTGACCCCAATCTTGACAAGAGAAGACAACTCCATCCAGCATTTGATTTGAGTTATTCCCCCTTTTTGACAAAAAATCCAATTTCTCAATAATTATGTAAATTGCTTGCAGTTTAATATCAAATACGAAAAAGTCGAGCGATGCTCTTGTTTTTATATTCCTATTAATGTATTTGAGATGTCCTTGAATGCTAGCGACAGTGTGTTACACGCATTGTAAATTTAATAGGTAAAAATGTATAATAATAAAGGTTTTTCAACATTGAATATAATTAAATAGACCGCCTACCAATCAGACTTTTAATGCAATTTAAATGTCAGAAGTTATTGACCTTGTTGCGACTTTTTACAGACACATAAATCTTTACATTTCACGGTTATTGGGTTTCATGGTTAAAACATCCCATCATTTATTTGTGTAATACTAGTTATGTATTAGGTTTTATGGTGTTGTAACGCCACTTTCAACAATATTTCAGTTATATCGTGGCAGTCAGTTTTATTAGTGAAGGAAAACCGAGTAAGGGGAGAAAACCATCTGTCGCAAGTCACTGACAGACTTTATCACATAATGTTGTACACGTCGCCTTGATCAAGATTCGAACTCACAACATCAGTAATGATAGGCACTGATTGCATAGGTAGCTGTAAAATCCAACTACCATACTATCACGGCCACGACGGCCCGAAATACCACCAGCAATGTTATTGTAAATGCGGCCTCTAATATCATTTACATACCGCTGTTAGGTGGCGCTGCTGTTACTCCTCATAACAACCACAAGTTCTGGAATACTGTATCCACGGAGAGATTATATACTGCATATGGGGGTCCTGTTGGAATGTTGCTACATATGAATGGGAAGTTCACAATAGGAAAATTGAAACCATCTCCTTTGCCGTAAGGTTTAGTTCTTAACCATTCCTCAATGTCCATTTCTAGGAACATATCCATGCCTGAAGCAGACCTAGCTGTATCTGTGGTAACATTTTTTTCCAAGTTCAACAGGATAGATGCCACTAACCTAGTAATCAATCTTGGATTTATTTAGTGAAAGAACATCATCTATATAGCAGAACATGACTTTTAAGTAGCGGGCAAGCTTCCTTTCGTTTTTCTTGAGAAGTCACCACATGAAGTCTGATTCATACGAATAAAGAGAGAGGTGGGAGAGAAGATTAACACGGTTTCACAACAACCCTCGATTGTCTGTTGACAAACAAGTCCACCAAACAATAACAAATATGTTTTCTAATCACTTTGATTATGCCAGTTTCAGAGAACGTTTTACTATATTCAGTGTTTCTTGTGTTCTGTGTCACACATTACCATCGATACGTTCCTTGTGTGGTCATCACAGCTCCGCCCATCCTTTCCTCCTTCATGACATATCACTGGATTGTTAAAAAGGATACCACGGTGGGTACTACCAGTGAAGCCCTTGCGGACCACCTGAGATCACCACCGGTGTTAGTGGGGTTTCAGTATCTTTGTCTTTAGTTTTTAGTGTAGTGTTTTTCCTATCATTCTTTTGTTTGTTTTTTGTTTTTGTTTTGTTTTGGGGGTGTAAAGGGGGGAGAGGGGGCTTATCCTTTTCGTCATTGTATAGTCTGGATTCTGATTTACAGTTTCTGGTGCGTTCAAACCTTCCTTGTAGAGTTCTTGATCGTCTTCACTCACAATTATAGGTCCTCGAATTAATAAATGTAGAGCTATAGCCTATCAGTATACTTATTTTTGTGATTTTTGTTTGTTGATTGATTGATTTGGTGTTTAGCACCAACTTTAACACTATTTCAGCTATATCGTGGCGCTATCAGTATACTGAAAATGAATACAATTCAGCAACACGATCCCGACTAATACAGGCTGTGAACTCATGTACTCCGGAAGCTTAGGCAGTTTCTGCTCCATTAATGGTACCCGTCGTGTTACTATGGTTAACATGGATATTTTCTACATTTACAAACTATATATAATTGCAATTGTGGTACGTGGTCGATCGTAAAAATGCAAAATAACTTAATTTCCAGATTTCATTGTTTCTTTTCTTATTTATACAGTGACGACGAGAATCCAATTTTCAATGGAATGAAATTGCTTCCATTCCCGCGGTACAAAGAAAATCCAAGTAAAGCTTTAGCTGAAATAAAAGATTTCCCTTCAAGGTCAAGTGACATCTTCATATGTGCCTCTTTAAAGTCAGGTATGGTAATAATTGCATTTTTTGGATGTCATTGTGCGAGTGCCTGACTAATGGTTATTTAAGTAAATAAACGTAATAAAAAACAGAAGTGTCATTCATTCAATAATGCACATGCTAATGTAGTTGTTTAATATCCCTGATTTGTGATTGGACAATGCTGTAATTTTCATGGTATCAATTCCACGGTTGAAAATCATGAGATATTTTAGGCGATAGCCGTTTACGTCATCTTGTCAACAATGTAGCAATACACATGATTACATTTGAATGGAGATAACTGAATTGTATTTGAATATTTCAGGGCATCAATTGTCGATTTAATGGTATAATTGTCACCTATTCCACGGTTGAAATAGCATGAAATTTTTTTTCAACTTTAACTGATTACCGCTTATGTCATCTTGTCAATAATACGGAAATGTACATATATGATGTATGTACGTCTATCCTACACATGATTACATTAGAATGGAGATAACTGTATTGTATTTGAAATATCACGGCATCAATTGTCGATTTAATGGTCGAAAATATCCGTTTACTAGCTCCGCTAACACGTCGCCAGTAAACTCAATTTGCGACCATCAAATCTCCAATTGGTGCCGTGAAATTGTCAAAGAAAATATAGAGATACATGCAACAACAACAACAACAAAATGAAAAGAAAAACAAAACAAAGACAAAAACAAACAAACAAAAAAGTTGAGGAACAAGGACCCCACCTAAGCATGTTTTGTTCTATGCTTATTCTTTAATACTGTTTGTATTTTAACTGAGTAAGTGAATAATTGTAGTTTAACGTTTCAGTCATATCATGGCGAGTATATTAACATGAGTAAGTGATTGTTGTTTAACGTTTCAGTCATATCATGGCGAGTATTTTAACATGAGTAAGTGATTGTTGTTTAACGTTTCAGTCATATCATGGCGAGTATATTAACATGAGTAAGTGAGTGATTGTTGTTTAACGTTTCAGTCATAGCATGACGAGTATTTTAACATGAGTAAGTGATTGTTGTTTAACGTTTCAGTCATATCATGGCGAGTATATTAACATGAAATTCATCCGTGAATTGCTTACACTTTTTTTAAGAATAATGTGTTATTTGAAAAAAAATAGTTTATAATTCCTATCTTAAGAACTGGCCATCAGAAGCTGTAATTCGAAGAAGTTCAGACAATACAATGCTGCAAAATGAAAAAAAGGATAAAAGGTCAAACATCTACCTACAAAACATTAGACAGAAAACTGAAGATGGAGCAACACGAACCCCACAAGAAACCGCGGGTAAACTCGGATCTTTATTTCCTACCATCACGATTGGAACTCACAGCAACTGTTCTACCATGAGATATTGAACTCACAGCAAATTTCTTACCATAAATGTTTGAACTTATAACCACTTTGCTACCAATCTATTGACTATGAGCAAACCAGATGATAGCTGCGGAACCGTAGCCCTTTATGGTCCTTTTTTTTTTGGCGGACCAAAAAAAAAAAAAGGATCATAAAGGGCTACGGTTCCGCAGCTAACCAGATGAAGGCTATTCCAGAAATACGTCGTGTGATCTAAGTTATATATTTAAGTTTTTATATTGATACAATATATTTGTGGATTACTGTATTACATAGAAAGCATATTGTTTTCAAATTGTTCAAACTTTTTATAAGCATGCATGTAATCCATGAGTATGATCAATTAACCTAACGACTGAGATCGGTTTGAAAGTGTCAAAAATCCGAAAATTGTCATTGCAAAAAGCATGTGAAACACCATAGACAGCTATTACATATTTATTTAAGTATCATAGTTGCAATATGTACTGTATATGATCTGAAAAAGGATACTAACAATATTTATTTTGTAATAAGCTTTGCTGAATAGTAAATCCCTTGCTATTTAATGATTATAAAGAAGGAATACTAAGAAAAAGCTGTATATCTAAAAAAAATGTTTTTTTTAGTAAATTCTTTACAGCAAAATTTAGTACAATAAAATTATTTGTGTTTAAAAAAAACTTTCATATTCCCCTTTAGGATCACATTGGCTCTATGAGATCATTTCGATGTTACTATCTGGGAAACTGGAATACTCTAAGGATTGCGTCATCAACAGTCATATTGACTTAGCAGATTTAGACATGTTGAAAAAAAAACAGATCCACGGATACTACACACACATTTGCCATACAGTTATTTACCAGCCAAACACAAAGAAAACAGATACAAGATTGTATTTATGTTGAGGAATCCGAAAGACCGAGAGGTCTCGATGTTCCACTTTGCCTTGGGGAAGGGTAAACACAGACCTGTGGATTTGCCTTGGTCTGTGTATTATGAACAGGTCACCATGTCAAATGCAGGTAAATATAAGATCCATTGCTTGTATGATTTAAATATATTCAATTTTTCATACCTACCAACACTTGAGTCAGAACACAGTATTTTGACGTTAAATCTAGCGAAATAATAGAGAAAAATCTGTATAAAATCGGTATATTATATATAAATTTAGAAACGAAAGAACGCATACGTACGCTACAATAGGAAGTAAACAAACAAGTCTAAAATTAGAAACACTCAAAATCCGTATTGCATTCATTGATCAGTTTAACTGTATTGTACTAAAATGACTAACACTCTTTCTATGACATGCCACTAATATTAACGAGACCAAGATAATGTACTGGTAATTATGTTTTTTTCACTTACAAATGTAAAGATTTCAATAAAGATTTTGATTTGGGAAAAATATATATCCAATGGAAAATTAATAAACGTGGGGGGACGTAATAAGTGTTTAAGCATACCAAAGGGGGCAATCACAAACCGTAAAGGATTCAAGAGAGACAATACCATGAAAACAAAGAGTGAAACAATGATCCACAAAACACTACACAGAAAACTAAAGATTGAGTAACATAGACCTCACTTAAGAACAGAGGAATAACTCATTTGGTCCGGTATGGTAGTTATTTCCTGCTCCACTAGTGACATCCGTTGTGCTTCTGTTAAAAGAACATATTCTGATGTGGAATTCTTGTTGGACAACAGTATGCATATATAAAAAAGAATTCCTACCTTTAACCAATACCGGCTGTTGATTTTCATAGCATATTTTAGATTGGCTGATTGATTGTATGACGTCATAGGAGCAATATTTCACCTATACTCATGGAGAGACGAAATACAAACAATATAGCTAGGCTGACGTTTGGAATGCCACAGGAAAATAGAAAATATGATGGGTAGTGTTGGAAAAGTTTGTTGGCAACCGGTCATGGCAACCATCGATCACTCCGAACAACCCATTGCTCATTGGAGAAGCTGCAGAATGTCTATAAATATGCTAGGAGCGTGGCCTTCTCCTAACACAAAGTAAACTCTTACGTTTCCGTTTAATGGTGAATTGTGAGTTTGATTCTGAGGAGTCGTACCCCATAGCAGGAAAATTATGTTACTTTCCTTTAGGTTGGAGCATTTGATGTATTTATAGCATTAAATAATGTATATCAAACAGCCATGCTTAACTTTCGATCAACACCCAAAATACATTATGCCATTATGCGGAAATACCATTCATACGACCTATGTATGCACATGTTGCTTCACATCATATCATCATCAGTATTCTAGACATATTGTTTCAGTGAGGAAGAGAGGAAAAAATGAGGCAACTTAATATGACGTTTTATCACATTCCATATACATCCTAAATGGTGATAAAAGCATGCGCAATACAATGCCTAATCTGTAATTACCCCAGAATTCACAGATTTGTTTTTTTTTCATTTGATGAAAGATAACCGTTGGAATAGAAGCCCCCACTCCAAAGTCGTAATAAATAATATTGTTTGTATACCTGAATCATATATTCCAGGTCTTTGGTCACCGGGAACTGTCATCAAGGATGGCAATTGTACAATGTACGTCTTGACAGTTCGTATTCTGGTGGGTGACTGCCGTCTAAATATCTAAATATATCTGTCTCGTCCGAATTGTATACTATTATCATTACATTCCTCCCTCTTTCAAAGAATTGATCATGTATACATTTTACATAATCGTTTTCCTAAAAATGTCCACATCTTCTCCAATAAAAATCTGCGTCACCATTATTTATAATACCGTATATACACAGATAAACATTGAACACAGACACATTGATAAAACAAATTTACAAAAATAAAGCAGAAGTTTTACGGTATAAGTTCATAATTTAAGAAGCAAGCACAAACAAGTATGAAACAGTACAGATAGAATACAAACATATGAATAAAAACATATATACATATATCGAACAATTTGTATTCTATTCCACAAAATCATGGAGTTAGGTTGGTCTTCTTCTCACTCGCCTTTGCAATCGAAAGTGAAGCAAAGATGGTGCAGCTTCTTCTGTACTGTCATCGTTTACCCTATACAAAAATGTTTCGTTCAAATTAGCAGTGTTGTCATTATGTAATTTGTTTAAATCCTCGATGATATTAATATCAAAGATGTTGAATTTGTTGTCAACAGCCCCTCGAGACACCAGAAGATCTGGCGCATTCGCGGAACCTTGATCATTGTCTGTTTGTGGCATCAGAAAATATGATGCACTCGCGTTTTCTTGATCAATGCCTGTATGAGACATCAGAGAATCTGACGCACTCATAGCAGCATCGTCGTCCTCAAATAGTTTAGTTAAATCAAATTCTCCATTCGCAACATTTTCATTCATCAGCTCATTCCGATGATGCTTTAACGAGATAGGAAGTGCTTTGTCTTCGCAAAGCTCTAATCTGTCATGGTGTATCCAGGACTCGGATTTTCTGTCTTTTATCTGATAAAGCATTGGTGGATTAATTGTCGATATGAGATAAGGAGGACCTTTCCAAAGTGACTGAAGCTTTGTTGATTTTGTTATTCGTCCTTTCAATTTGGGTCTTGGAACGACTTGTTCAAACATCGAAATGTTAATAACAGACATTTCAGCTGTTGTATCTATAACTCCGAGAATCTCTTTGTTGCTAACAAGCATTTTTATATACAAAGTTTTGGTGTCTATCTTGCCTACACTCATGTGGTATAGGTGGACCTTAGTTGTTGATTCTTCATGAACAATAGGAGGTGGCCAACCGGTATGAGCCAGATGGACTGAAGGGCGGCCTACGTGTTCAGTCCCCAAAAGTTTAAATTAACACTCTCTGAGTCTGGGGTTGGTGACCAAGGCCTTGATCCAAACCGTTGTGGTGATCTTGATCTTCTTGGTTTAGTACAACTAGAACTGAAGTGCCCTTCTTCGTCACAGTTGTAACACCTGCCATCTCTAACCGGACTCCTTGAACTATTTTGTCTTTGGAGAGATCTTGCTCTATTAACTGTGTTATTTCTTGTTAAAATATCCAATATCTGCTTGACATTTGTTTTTGTTTCTTTTAGGTCTTCCTCGTCTTCTGTAATCTGGCTTCAAACTTATTCATTGTTGAATCTGTATCCTTCCTATACACCATGCTCAAAGTCATCATCATCGTCTAAGTTTTCTGGGTCCTTGTCTATGGCGGTCAATGCTGCCCGCTTATCTTGACATCCCTTCAGGAAGGCATCACTAGCCACTATCTGTGTGAATTCATCCGATGTACCTGGAAACCCATCAGCTGCTAGATCTTGTGTGCGTTCTGTGTATTGTTCAAGTGATTATTGAGGAAACTGACGCAGTTCTTGTAACTGACGACGTATTACGTTTGGCAAATCTTTGCATCCAAACCTCTCCTTAATTTTCTTGCAAGTAAGTTTGTTATTATCTTGCACAGACTTTGGTCTTGTTGTAAAATATTTTAATGCACGATTTCTAAGACATTCGATAAGTTTATCTAACCGATCTTGGTCAAACCATTCATATTTATTTGCAATATAGCAGAATTGCAGGAAATAAGGACGCCAGTCTTCCTTTCCAGTAAAGGTTCCCATCTGTGGAGGTGTTGGACCACTTGGTCTGTTCTGTCCATGTCCCGATGAATTGTTAACTGTTTTATCTTCCAATGTCATTTTTGGTTGGTCCATGCTACGAATTGTTTGTAAGAACGATTTATCACCAAGTCGTCATGTCGATGTGTCTTCTAACACTCTAGTTTTAACCTCACGTTCATCTCTGTTTGAGTAATTCTTCTTCTTTCTCATTTGTGTCTTTTAATAACCTCTGTATTTCTTGTCTGTGTTTTCTCTCAGTTGCATCTTGTAATTTTTCAAATTCATGTATCTGGTTCTTAATCTTGACCTTGAAATCAACACTCATTTCACTCAGTTTTTGCTCAAACTCGGCTTGCATTAAATTATTCTATTTCTGTAATATACAGAATTCTGCCTTTAATTCTGCGTTATATCTTTCTAATTTCTTTATCCTTTCTTGTCCAATTGGCACTGACTATCACTTTGCCTTTCTCAGCTAAATATTCATGCCCCTCTTGTTCTATTGCGACTTCTCCTTTTTGGTGTTTGGTATTTCAGACATCAATTTCAAGTATTCAAGTGTTAATGGAGATCCTTTCTCTTCTCTTTTCTTGATAATCATCTGTTCTCTTTTATCACTGATTCCTGTAATTTCCTTCAATTCATCTGAGGATGCATTGTTGATATTAATTGGTGCTGCCATTCTGAATTATATTGATTTTGCTTTTTGAAAAAAAACAAACAGCAACACCTCTATATGACAACAAGCAACAATTGTAAAACAGGCAAAAATTATAGACAGTGATAATTTTTGTACAATTGTCACTCAAAAAGGAATGTGAGAAAAAAATATCAATCAGTTCATACAATAAAAAAAATATTGCTCACAAAAATGATTCTTGACACAGTCGTGACATCAGAAGATCTGTCGCACACAACTATGACAAAAAATCTATGTGAGAAAAAATTACAAACAAATAATTATATGTACTATTGTACTCTCAGCACTTTGAAAAACAATAAATAAGCTTGTTATTACAAACTTCACAAAACGTTATGTCATTCAAAACTACTGACATGAAAATCACAAAAAAATGCTCACAAAAGGGATTCTTTTCACAGCTGTGACATCAGAAGATCTGTCGCACACAACTATGACAAAAAATGTGAGAAAAATTACGGGGGGGAAAAATCTGACAAAAACAAATATAGATACAATTGTAATTGCAAAATTTCACAAATTGACAAAAATATCTTACTTCAGGATATGCACTATGCGATACAATATACTACACTTTCAATTAAAATAAGTAATGACAAGTGCTCACACAATAATCAGTACTTGAAAATCACCGGAAAAATAAAGCCCGATAATCAGTAGATATAATGACAAATTTGTGAAAAATATCACTAATCTTGTCCAAAATAACAAATTCAAAATACAAATAAATAATAGATCTGACGCACAGAGCTGCAGAAAGAACAGGGAGAAAAAAATATATATATAAATAGGGAGGGGGTGGGTGGGTCAATAAAGATAAAACCAGAAATAATGGGCAATCTGGAAAATAAATATGGTAAATATGACCCGAAATATATCAACAACGCCATTAAATGCAACAACGCGCCATATATCTTCGCGGGAAGAAAAAAAAAATTCTCTCCCGAAATTAGCGCGAAGATCTGTCAATCAAAATCAGTTTCAAATTCTGGAAAATCAGTGGGATCGCGCCGACTTCTGACACCACTGTAATAAATAATATTGTTTGTATACGTGAACCATATATTCCAGGTCTTTGGTCACCGGGAACTGTCATCAAGGATAGCAATTGTACAATGTACGTCTTGACAGTTCGTATTCTGGTGAGTGACTGCCGTCTAAATATATCTGTCTCGTCACTTCCGGGATCCCGGGTTGAGGTGTTCCGAATTGTATACTATAATCATTACACACTTTCAGTGCTTTGTTAAATGACCAGCAATTCAAACATTTGGGATTGACATCTATTAATACCAGTTGTATTGCTCTTGGTTTGATTACATCGAGGATCGCTCTCACGATCTGGCACATTAAGTACAAAGACAATAAGCAATATATCACTGTATATGTCAAATTCGAAATTGTGTCACTTCCGGAAAGGGAGATAACTTACTAATGTTCGCAATTGTTCTTGTTCAGTCGTAAAATATTTTGTAGAGGTACATCTATATGGGGGATGGTACAAGTACACAAGAGAATGGGAAACCCAGCTACGATTGTCACATGGTAATATCCACGTAGTTTATTTCGAAGATCTTAAACGGGTAATGTATTATTACTTTTCACTGT
>MJUT01053906.1:126140-140442 GCA_002080005.1 Gigantidas platifrons | reverse complement strand
TCTATGCCATTGAACTTGAAAGAAAGGATACCACAAAAATAAAGAGGTCTACTGCATACTTAGACTTACACCTCGACATTGACAGTGAGGGAGTTAAGTACGAAACTTTACGGCAAAGAGATAATTTCAATTTTCCCATTGTGAACTTTAAATTTATATGTAGCAGCACCTAGATCCTTGATAGAGGGTTGCCGTTAACAAAGAAGCTACTAAACCAAGGGTTCCTCTTAGCCAAGTTGAAGTCATCACTTCGAAAGCTTTACGGTCGCCACCATGACTTGGTTGACCGTTATGGAATATCTGTGTCACCAATGTCCACGGATATGTTCCACTTGTCGTAAACATTTCCCAGTCCTTTAATCGTTCATGACTTATCACCAAATTTTGTAACTAGAGTAACACAACGGGTGCGACTAGTGGAGCAAGACTCTGTCTATCCTTCCAGAACACCCTAGTTCACCCCCGAGTTTTAGCGGGATTCGTCTTACTCGATCTTTAATTTTATGTGTATGTTTTATAGATCGTTGTTTGTCGTTTTGTTCTTTTTGTTTTTGGCCATTGTGTTATAAAATCTGTCTTTCGTCGATTTACGGATTCTGATTACTTCTTTGGTATCTTCATACATAAATCATCGATTTGCCCCAGTTGATACACATTTGTTTTATAAATATATACATGTGACTGTCACAAGACAACATGATGTTTATTGATCTTATAGCTTTCATGTATGCACCTGTGCAAGTGGATACATTTTATTATTTAAATACAAATGCACAAAAATACTGTGTATTCTTTAATGTACTGTATACACCGTGTACAACCGAAAACGCAGGATCCCGGTATTTACGCTGGCATCACGGTAAAAGCAACACCGGCACCACGGTTTTTTTGTATTTCACTTCCGGAAAATCCTCTATGCCGGGTAAGAAATCAGCATTTAGTATGAACTTAACTTACGATTTCCAAGGAAAGGTTATTTCCATTCGGATCTATTATAACACTTCTTTTGATTTGTATAAGTATAATTAGCCTAAATCTCTCGAATTTCCTAAACATTCGTGAAAATGGAGCAAAGGTGTGTGAATTTGTTTGTCAGTTCGATCGATTTGAATGATTATTTAGAAAATTATCGTAGTCACTCACATTTTAAAGACATAATCTGGTTAATTTGAAGTCTCTTCACATTTATGCGAGATCTCTTAGCTTACAATTCCACAATAATCGAGATATTAGAGGAAACATCGATGTAACGCCGGATTATACGGTTCCAGTATTTAGTAACGCCGGATTCCTCGGTTTTAATATCATGTTTTTGGAATTAATTATCTGCATTTTGAGTTAAATTTCGTTTGTTACAAATACTGTATTATACTATATCGCTCAAAAATATGTATAAACATATGTTTTGATGAATTCCTACCATACCACAATCATGAGATCAATATACCAACCACGCTATTTATGGTTAATTGGTATGTTTAGGGTATTCAGTGTTTGGATACTTACCTCTCTCTGTACGTGTGTTTCTGTTACTTGTCCTCGACAATCTTTCTTCACATTTCACTAAGTACATGTACATAATTACTCCACCAATTTGTTATTTGATCTCAAATATCCGGTTTAATGATATGAGTATACATGTTATTATTAAATATCAACTTTTGTTGGCTGCAAATCTTAATTATCTACAATTTAGGAAAATACGTTTTTTTTTTAAGTAATACCGGATAGAACGGTTTCAGTTTTCAGTAACACCAGTAAAGACGGTAAATTAGAATTAACAGTGAAATAAAAATATGAAAATTCATACTTCCAAGTACTGCTATTTGGATTCGTAAGGATACAATCTTTCTTACGGACAAACTTCTAAAAGATCAAATGCCGATGAATCGGTTTTGACTTATTTGCGCACCGTAAAATCGGATTCTATCCACCATATATTTTGAAGTACCTGTCCCAAGTCAGGGCCATTACGGTTCCCAACATTCCGGTAGTAAATCTTCGCCTTTGTAAGATTGATGATCTTTTGCTTCGACTATTGCTTTTGTGTTCGGTAGTTTTCATATATGAAAATCTCTTAAAATGAGAAAAAAGCTTCTCGGAAGAAAAAGAGACCAAATACTAGAATCCCACGAACTCCTACGGGTTTCGAAGATCAGGAACTCCATTTAAACAGGAAAATGTTACTACGTTATAAGACCCCAAAACAACATAGATTCCAGCCCGATAATGATCAATGGGAGGATGTAGAGAACACTTACATATTGAATGAAGAATCGTTTGAAAATATAGAACACGAAGAGGATGTTAAAGGGTCGGAAAGTGTTGTCCTAGAAGGGATCCTAGTCATTGGAAAAATCAGGATTTAAAGAAATGTTTCTTGATCTTAGATGGTAAATACCCACTTGATAACATTTCTCTCATCCTATTTTTAGAAACAGTTCAGTTTTTTGACTGTCAAACTACAAGTCAGATGAGATATTCTCATGAATCTTTAAGATTCTGGAAGGCTGGTTATCGGCTTTTTAATGCAAAATTTCTTTTCTTCATGGAAGGACCTAAAAAACATCGGCGATTATATTTAGTGTTCGATCTGGCTTGGTCAGTTTCTTAGTTACTATACTGCGCGGAAAAAACAACAGATTTTCTTTGAATTGTAAATAAGGACTTCATGAACTGCTTACATTGTACATAATGTAATACATGTATTACCTTTACACAACGTGTGTCATTTATTTTAGCATTGATAGAAAGAGCGTTTTTTTCCCAAATCATCAATTTCTTTTATAAAGAACTAATAAAACGTGTGTTTCGTACCGTACGATTTGTTCAAAATCGCAAAACACGACATTGCAAATGACACACATAATAACATACTTAGTGAAATGTGAAGAAAGATTGTCGAGGACAAATAATAGAAACACGCGTACAGAGAGAGGTAAGTACCCAAACACTGTGAATACCCTAAACATACCAATTAACCATAAATAGCGTGGTTCGTATATTGATCTCATGATTGTGGTATGGTAGGAATTCATCAAAACATATTTTTTCTACATATTTTTGTGCGATATAGTATAATACAGCATTTGTAACAAATGAAATTTAACTTAAAATGCAGATAATTCATTCCAAAGACATGATATTAAAACCGTGGAATCCGGCGTTACTAAATACTGGAACCGTATAATCCGGCGTTACATCGATGTTTCCTCTAATATCTCGATTGTTGTGGAATTGTAAGCTAAGAGATCTTGCATAAATGTGAAGAGACTTCTAATTGACCAGATTATGCCTTTGAAATATGAGTGATTACGATAATTTTCTAAATAATCATTCAAATCGATCGAACTGTCAAAAAAATTCACACACCTTTGCTCCATTTTCACTAATGTTTAGGAAATTCGAGAAATTTAGGCTAATTATACTTATACAAATCAAAAGAAGTGTTTTAATAGATCCGAATGGAAATAACCTTTCCTTGGAAATCGTAAGTTAAGCTAATTTTAAATGCTGATTTCTTACCCGGCATAGAGGATTTTCCGGAAGTGAAATACAAAAAAAAACCGTGGTGCCTGTGTTGCTTTTACCGTGATGCCAGCGTAAATACCGGGATCCTGCGTTTTCGGTTGTACACGGTGTGTATATATCTAAATTAGTTTTAGAGTCACATGTCATTAAATACGTGTTTTGATTTGTTTAAAAAGTTGAGGTTATTTTCGTACGTACTGAATCTGAAAATAGATGCCGTTCCCAAGGCGTCGCATGCCGTTGTCATCAGGCGATTTTCTTTAAATGAGGCACCTTTGGGATTATTTAAATTTATTCCAATTATTTGCCTTATTTTGAAAAAATAAATATATTTTTCAATATCATAACAAAAAAGGTTTGAATTAATTTATAAGTATTGATCGAAATTATTTGTTCGGTTCATTCGAAATAATCTCAATCAGGTTGTGCTACGCGGGTTACACCGTGTGTACAACCTGATTGAGGTTATATCTTCCTGAACCGAACAAAAATTGGATCAATCCTTAAATATCATAGTTATAGTCTGTTCTTTAAACTTCTATTTTTTGTTTACATTTATAAAACATTTATATATATCAGTGAGGTCACACTAAAGTGGGCCAAAGAGCTGGAGGGTAGTGATATAAATGTCTGCATAACTTTGTGTGGGGATATTTGGAGACCTTATACATATCTTAACAACAACCACAACAAACAAAAACAAACAAAAACGAAACATATGTTGATGTCTGCAAAAGTAATCATTTTATAAATCAAAATTTCTTTGTAAAAACTTGCATTTATTGACATGTGAAACTTTATATATATTGGCATGTGAATCTTTACATTTCATGACAACTGGTGAATATTTGTGTTTTTGCTGTTTTACAAATCCAGTTTAATTTCTTCATCGAAATGTTTTTAAGTGTTATTTTCTAATCGGACTAAGAAGAGTTTGAAGATACCAAAAGGGGTAATCAGAATCCGTAAATCGAAGAACAGAAAATACAATGACAAAAAGAAAAAGTACAAAAGGACAAACAACAATCTAAAAAACATACACATAAAACTAAAGATCGAGTAACACGAACCCCACTAAAAATCGGCATGTGCTAAAAGGTGGAGTGGAGTCGTGGAGTGGAGTGGAGTCTTGGAGACTCCAAATTGGAGTGGAGGCTTGGAGACTCCAAATTGGAGTGGAGTCTTGGAGATTTCAAATTGGAGTGGAGTCTTGGTGACTCCAAATTGGAGTGGAGTCTTGATTAAATATATGAATAGGGGTGTACTTCAATCTCAAGTGTGTACCCATTGTGCCCAGCTGTACCTAAAGTAGCTCAGTACCATGTTGTTGCTTAAGGTAAAATTTGGAACTCCGGTGCTGCTGGGGTTTGAAAAATAAATATTCCTTCGGCATGAAAATCATACCCATTTGAAGTATAAAAACTATACCCATTCATTTAATTATTCGCTAATTGGTGAAAAAAAACGAAGTAACCAAACCTTAATAATATTATGTCTTCCAATCAGAGTCCCGTTCTTTGTTTCTCAAATATTGAAGTCTCGGACGTCAAGCGATATTGCTTACTCGTAAACTTTGTTTGACCTTTTTTAAAAACTGACTATTGAAAAAATGCAAAATATGGACATCAATTTTGCATAAACAAAACACTGTAGAAATAAAACCGTACATAATAATACAAATGTATATTATATTTATCAGGCACGTGTACTGCAAAATGACCGGAAAGTCAACTAATATAGATGTCTTTTGAGCATATTAACCAAAGAATGACTAGGATAGAATTATTTTAGTGAGAGAAACAAAATAAAATGGGGAAAAATTGTCGGATCACTTTCAAAATGGCACTTGCACATTTTCATAATGTGTACCAAAACATCTGCAAAGTTTCAAAGTTGTAGGTGAAAAGCGGTCGGATTATGCAAGCTTTTCCCCGCCCGGTCGCCTTCCCGCCGGCCAAAAATCATGCAGACAAGGGTCACGTCTCAATAAACAACATTAAAAAGGTTTTAAAATACACAATATATTTACTAAATACATGTAATAGATTAAAAAATTAATACATAATAAATAATCTTTAGATTTAAACATATGAACAGTGCATTTCTATCTAAATTTATACAAATAGTATATTGTATATTTGAAAATTATTTGTACTATTTTTCATTCATTTCAGATGAAATACACCCCTATTCATATGTTCAATCAAGACTCCACTCCAATTTGGAGTCCCCAAGACTCCACTCCAATTTGGAGTCTCCAAGACTCCACTCCACTCCACGACTCCACTCCACCTTTTAGCACATACCATTCTGCACTAAAAAAGCGAAATTCTTGAGAACAATTCTTGGTTAGGGTTATGATGCTTAACGCCACTTTCAACAATATTTCAGTTATATATCGTGGCGGGTCACAATTCTGAAACTATGACGAATTTTGCCACTGAAATTCAAAAAGTAAACTATTAATTGTTCTGTTATGAAAATTTTTATACGATTATTTTGTTTGTTATTTTTATATTTTAAATTATAGGTTTATAATCAGCTACATGAAATAATTATACTATTTAAGCGTTTTGAAAATGTGTGTTCGTTAGCCATGAACGCTCATTCACCTCCTGCATGGTTAAGACGATTTGAATTGATTCTAAACGTGTAGTGTCTGTTACCTAAATTCCCGGCGTTGTATATATATTTAATCATAACGGACACGCATTATTAAAGGGAATTTACAAAAAATAAATATGAATTAAACAAATAAATGAACACCATATAAATTATAATGATTAAAATAGCTATAAGTTATGACACTCTTTTCTTATAGCATTTTTGATTGATTGATTGATTGATTGATTGATTGATTGATTGATTGATTGATTGATTGATTGATTGATTGATTGATTGATGTTTAACCTCCAGCGAGCAATTTTTCAGCTATATTCAGGACGATCATTTTTGAATGAAATCGTAGATATGTAATTTATTGTGGACGCTCATTGTCAGAAGAGTGGAATCTGTTTTGGGAGCAAACCAAAGAGTTAAACAGGATATAAAAAATGGCTAAGATTATATTTGGGTGAGGGATCTCAGATTGGTAAGTTAGTTTCAAAAATCATGTCAGTGCCTAAGCACTGACTACAATGCAGACGATACAATAGAAGACTAATAGTTCACCAGCAGATTTATCGACCCAGTGATAGTAATAAAAACGTTGCATACAAGTCACACACACAAGAATAAATCGGTACTGAATATTCAAATGTGTAAAAGGAAGCAACCAAAATGTCAGAATAAGATGTACTTTAGCTAGCAATTGACAACAGACATTAACATTGCGCATGTCAGGTGTATGAAATGATAACTCGGACATAACACAATTTATGTAATATGTAAGGAACAAGTGACATAATACGTGTTATGACTCATGTGATTTTAAAGGACCACATAACACAACACATACCTGTCATTCTCACCAGCAAATCGGTTATGCTGCTGAAATTAAAACCTCAACAACTATTTCGCCCGATCTGTGATCAACTCGTGAAAACGGCCATCTAAATACAAGAGAGTGAACCGGGATTCATCGGAAAACAAAACACACGACTCCATTTGTTGTCAACCGCCAGCGCAATCTTACCTGGCACCGCACAGACGCTGTTGTCGATGGTTTTGAGTGAAAGTTGGTCGCGATTTGCACTCCTAGGACGAAGATTTGCATTTAAAGCATCCTTCGATTGTTTGTGCGTGAACTAACGGTGATTTTACTCGTCATGTTTTGATCATTAGTCGTGGGTGTGGCTTGAGGCAACCTATCGAGGTAAGTAACGTAGACGAATAAACCTTGATATGTGACTTTGGTCACAGATAGTCGATCTCTTGTGGAATAACGCTTTTGGAACTGACATTGGAGGTGGTGCAAAGTCAAATGTCTACAATACTAGTATATAGCTCTTGTGACAGCGGTGACACCCATGCCTGGCAGGAGCATAATTAATGCTTGAGAAAGACGTGGTATTTATTAAGTTGATTTTGATGCTGAGTTTTCAAATGAACTTTGTGTAAACTTTCTAATGATATAGCAATTTGTTCAATAATATCTAATCTTGTGCATTGGCCGTCGTAGTCGTCATCATATGGTAGTTGGGTTTATGTCTATGCCTATCACCACTGATGTTGTGAGTTTGAATCTCGATCAGGGCGAGGTGTACAACGTCAACATTATGTGATAAAGCTTGCTAGTGACTTGCGACAGGTCGGTGGTTTTCTCCGGGTCATCCGGTATTTCCTCCACCAATAAAACTGACCGCCACGATATAACTGAAATATTGTTGAAAGTGGCGTTAAACACCAGCAAACAAACAAACAAACCCAATCTTGTGCGCGGGAGAACAGGCTTTAAATATCAACAACGTTACGATTGACAGATATGTAAAAAATCGACATGTGCATAGGAATATTTAAGCTAAAAAATATCACAAAGAAATAATATTTTGAAATTCAGTATAGATATAAGATTGTTATGTAAAGATTCAAAATAACATTATAGATACCCTAGCTCACCCCTTTTAAACGCTAGATATCCATTTGAACTCCAATACACTGCAGTTTAAGTGATTAATTTCTTGTATTCATTAGTTTTTTGCGTGTAAAAATGCAGTTTTAAGACATAAGAAAAAAATAAT
The DNA here is from genome assembly GCA_002080005.1 of Gigantidas platifrons. Taxonomy (NCBI): domain Eukaryota; kingdom Metazoa; phylum Mollusca; class Bivalvia; order Mytilida; family Modiolidae; genus Gigantidas; species Gigantidas platifrons. The sequence continues at coordinate 132,232 of MJUT01053906.1, read as the reverse complement.
AAATCATACTTAAAGGTCTAAATAGTTTGAAAATTGGATCTAGATTGAAAAGAATTGCCACTTATATTTATTTATATTTCTATCACCCTTGGCTAAATGTTCTCTATGTGATAAAGTGTATCTAGTGACTTTAGAAAGGTCGGTTGTTTTCTTGGAGTACCCCGGTTACCTCCATCAATAACATTTACCATCTTAACACAACCGAACTGTTGTTGAATCTTCCATATCAAAATATAAAACTGGTCAGCAATCCCGACGCCCCCTCCCCTCTGATTTTGTTTAAATGTTCGCTAGTCTCGGAAGTCTTGAGCTGAATTCCTCATTTATTTCACATACATAATTATCTATAATGATAATGCTCTAGAGAAAATGAAACAACAAACAACAAACTCTTTTATTTTATCTATACAGGAAGTGCATGTATTTATCTGCAGTTCATAAAGATTAATCATTTTGAACCATTAGATTTGTAGCAAAAAATAGGTTTCTACTAATAAATTGCCCCGTGAGGGACATAACATCTTCAGTGTGAAATCTGTAGTTATATCAGTTTCAAATGTTGAAGATTACCGTGATATAATGTACAATCATATTCTAAAAGTATTAACCCTTTCATGCTATACATATGTTGCATTCATCAAAAATAAAAGCAAAAAGCCACAAACATGTATTACTCTGTATTTTTGTTGATATATAACTTAGATGTTTCTTGTGCGTAAACTTTTGCCAAGAAAAAATCTCATTCGTTACATGTTTATTATTTGTGTCCCCATTAATACCCGAAAAATGTCAACCCTTTTTTTTATATATATGATATGCTTTGTCTCTCTAACATTAACGTTTAGATAAACAGGCCAGTTCTTTGAAAAACACACGCTTAATAATATACAAATACACACGCAATTAATAATATACTATCAACTAAGAAATTTCACATTTCAAGTTCACTAAAGGTGTACAAACATTAATTAATTTCTTAACGATTTTCGACTACTGTTAAATTGTGTTTTTTCGAGTCTACGTGACAATTTGTCTGAAGTTTAACCTTTCCAACACCATATATTTTCTGAAACGTACATGATTCCTCTACGCTCTTTCAGAATATCATTGGTGAATTTAGTGTTTATATAACTAAATTGTCATATATTGGCAACTTTTATTTATGTTATTTGTATTTAGTTTACGTATACTGGTGTCTAACACAATTTACATATCAGATGATGGTCGTGTCGTTTAAGAGTAACACGACGGATGCCACTAATGTAGCAGGAACTGCTAACCCTTCCGGAGCACCCGTATTCACCCCGGTTTTTAGTAGGATAAATCTACAGTTTTCTGCTTAGTGTTTTGTAGATCGTTCTTTGTCCATTTGTCATTTTTCGTGTGGCCATTATTGTCTGACCTTCTTAGATTTACAGATTATGGTATCATCAAACTTGTTTTTGTGTAAGCATTTTCATCCTGCAATCTTTCTATTTGAGCAGTCAGTTTGCATTGACCGTATAAATCAGAAATTCGTCTTTGTGAGAGTGGACTTTGTCTAACCCGGGTCACGCAGAGGGCATGGCACCCTTTCAATTTTGTTTGGAATTTCTTCAATGTTATTTTTCATGTTTAATCCGACAGTTTAATTTGTTTGACATTGCAAGATAAACACAATAGTCACACCTTGTATCTGACTATTAAATATGCTTGACTAAAACCTCACATGTCTCTCTTTTCCTTATAACTAAATACAAATAAATCTTATATTCAGAGAAAATGAATGTATTTATTTGTGTCAAACATGATTTGTTGCGTCGTCCGATACAGAAAAAGTATACACGCAAGTTCCAGAGTAATAAAAAAGCTGAATACTAATTAAAAAATAAAAGAACCGCCTAGCGCATAAATGCGCGACGTATCCCCCCGCACTTGCATAATATTTAGTTTTATATATTTATAGAAAGCAGCCGTGCAGTCTTAATGTATAACATACTTACAAGCCACATGCAAACAATTATTCAAATCTATCCATGTTTACTAAAGTTATCGTGTAAACAAGACACAATTCTCAAAATTGGTGATTTTTCAACCAAAAACTAAGATTTTCCCTCAAAATCCTTGCTTCAAATATTTCCATGTTAGCACCCATCCAAGATCATGATAACTACAAGCCACATGCAAAAAAAATATTCAAATCTATCCATGTTTTCTGAAGTTATCGCGTAAACAAGACACAATTCTCAAAATTTGTGATTTTTCAACCAAAAATTAAGATTTTCCCCAAAACCCTTGTTTCAAATATTTCCATGTAAGAACCCATCCAAGATAATGATATTTACAAGCCACATGCAAAAACTCATTCAAATCTATCCATGTTTACTAAAGTTATCGCGTACAAACAAGACACAATTCTTAAAATTTGTGATTTTTCAACAAAAAACTAAGATTTTCCCCCAAAACCCTTGCTTCAAATATTTCCATGTTAGAACCCATCCAAGATAATGATAATTACAAGCCACATCCAAAAATTATTCAAATCTATCCATGTTTACTCAAATTATCGCGTAAACAAGAAAGTGTGACGGACGGACAGACAGACGGCCGCTATTACTATTTCCCTCACCACTATCGCGGGGGGATAATAATATCAACACCATGTATATCCTATGATGTGATTCATACGAAAACCGCATCGTTGGTGTAATGGGTAGTGTTCGCCTCGAGTTCGATAGATCGTGGGTTCGAGCACCGGTTGGGACAAATCAAAAACTATGCAATTCGTATATATTTGCTGCTTCTCTGTCAAGCACGCATCATTAGGAGAAAGAGCAAAGACTAGTTGGTTCGGAATCAATCAGGATAATGTGTCAGATTAGAGCGACATGTCTACCAGTGTGCTTTTGTTTCACCCTGAGAATCCAACTAAGCGCGTTGGTCTAGTACAAAGTGGACATTGTCATCACCATCTCATCAAATGAATTTATTCTCGCCATAATGTAGCTAAAAAAATTGTTCTATTTGGCGTTAGGTAACAATCACTCACCAACTCGTGCCATTCGATATGGTGGTATTGATTTCAACCTTTGCATGTAAAATATAATCATGGGTGATTTTAGAATTCGAGTGAACAGTAATATTTCTATTTCCCATGGATGTAAGCCGTATGTGTATTATTTTGTTTATACTGATAATAAGATATTTTTATTTGATGATAGAAATGTACAACATGCAGCTGCATTTTGTGCAACTAAACATTTAGATTAGATTATATATTGTACCCTTATCTCAATGATGGTCCTGGGATAGCATTGGAGAAATTGCAGAAAACCCCATTTCCTAATCATGACAGTTAGTCGTTGTTTATACTGTTATTTTTCTCGAATGACACACACGTTGAATTTTGTTGGGTGGTATACGGATCAATTTACACATTCTAATTCTACAGTTTTGATAATTATGCTTTGTACTTTGGTGATAATGTTGTTTTTTGTTCAATTATTTGTTTTGGAAGTCAGATGATACGTACAAAAAATACTGTCCATGAACATTCATCGTCATAGGTTTTTGTGTTTGGGACATTATTTTACCCCAAAATACGTCACAGAAGACAAGCTGTAAAGATGCTAAATAATAATAAAAAAAATACGTCACAGAAGACAAAGCTGTAAAGATGCTAAATAGTAATAAAAAAAATATGTCACAGAAGACAATCTGTAAAGATGCTAAATAGTAATAAAAAAAATATGTCACAGAAGACAAGCTGTAAAGATGCTAAATAGTAATAAAAAAAATATGTCACAGAAGACAAGCTGTAAAGATGCTAAATAGTGATAAAAAAAATATGTCACAAAAGACAAGCTGTAAAGATGCTAACTAGTAATAAAAAAAATATGTCACAGAAGACAAGCTGTAAAGATGCTAAATAGTAATAAAAAAAAATATGTCACAGAAGACAAGCTGTAAAGATGCTAAATAGTAATAAAAAAAATATGTCACAAAAGACAAGCTGTAAAGATGCTAAATAGTAATAAAAAAAATATGTCACAAAAGACAAGCTGTAAAGATGCTAAATAGTAATAAAAAAATATGTCACAAAAGACAAGCTGTAAAGATGCTAAATAGTAATAAAAAAAATATGTCACAGAAGACAAGCTGTAAAGATGCTAAATAGTAATAAAAAAAATATGTCACAGAAGACAAGATGTAAAGATGCTAAATAGTAATAAAAAAAAACTTGTTGTTCAAAAATAAAAGATGACGAGAAAATGTTAGGATATACAAAAAAAAGACCTCACTCTCGATTTAAATCGGGGAGTTGGTGGTATCTGAGCCTTTGCTCTTTGATTTGTTTTTCCTCTTTTTTTGTATCCGATTCGTCCCATAAACTAGAATTTGAATTCGGACTTGTGAACTTCGAGTTTATCGAGATAAAGGCGCTTTCAAGATAATCGTCAAAATATTATTGCGTCCGAGAGTTGAGATTTTATGAAAGTTTATAAACAATGATGGTCAACAATTCCATCAATATCAACAAAATGGACAACAACCATTGGACATTAATGGTGGCGGGTTAAACCATTCTGATAATTATATCTCTAAAGGACAATGCAGATAAACAATCATTAAAATATGTACATATTCTCTTCAAATCAAACGAACGCATGAATAAATGTGATAAACATAATAGTGCATGAAATACATCGTTAGTATCCAACGGATTGTCATATTTGCATGAAATACATTTTCTTATTAATTGTTCTGCTCAAAAAGGGACAGACATATTACATTTACCACTAGTCTGAAACTTCAAGGGCATAAATGTACAGCTCTAGCCAATTTTACTGGATTTTAAATCGCGAAAATACTAACTAGGATTTTTTAATAGTCTTAGTGCTGCCTGTCTCATTTGGACCTGTCTATGCATATTTTATATCGATCAATATTTTACTCTCTTGATTCCAATTTTTATAAGACCCTTATATGCCATTGATTGGTAAAGAAACAAATTCTTCTACCTCCTATAAACATATAGTCTAATAGCATTTATGTGACGCTCTAAAAATTAAAGAGGAAATGTTTTATATGGTATTTTCAATTAATAAACAACATAATAGCTATAATTTCGTTTCCCTTCTGAATGCAAAAGGGGGTGGGGTGTAAAATTTTGGTATTGAAAAAATCTATCACAGTATTTTAACAGCTGGTTTGGTCTTAAAGTACACCACGTTCATCTGGTATTTACCTATTAACCTTACATGTTTTTTATATCCCACATCTGTATTAAATTACTTATATCATATTCAATCTAGCGCCATACTCTTCCACATATGAAATTATGTAATTTTTGATATCATTTTAAACGGATCATTTTGTAGATTGATATCACTGTAGTATATTAATTTGTGTGACACATAATTTATAGACTACATATATAGCGTTTCGCATGATTTATAAAAGAGCACATGTATACCATAAATATGTGCAGCTTCTGTAGAATCCAAATACCAAGAATCAAAACACGTGGGATCTCATAAATCTTAATATTCATCTTTTTATTCATTATGGACATTTAGTTTAGAGTAAAAAAATAGACCACGATGCCATGATCCTTTGGTAGACGGATCTACAACTACCTATGCAATTTGTTCCTATCACCAATAAAGATGTGAGTTCGAACCCCGCTCATGGCGAGTTGTGCTCGATACAACATTATGTGATAAAGTTTGTCAGTGACTTGCGGTAGGTCGGTGGTTTTCTCCGTGTACTCTGGTTTCATTTTAGAGTAATGGTTGTCAATGCGGCCACTTCCAACAATATGTCAATTATATCCTGCTACCAGTTGTTGGTTGAGTAATCCAGATTACCAATAAAAAAATCACCTATCTGTTGTTGGGAGTAGAAAATCTATGTAGAGATAGTACAATATTTGTAGAGAACATGTACTATGGAGAGATCGTAAAAAATTTGTAGAGAGCATATCAGGGGCGGATCCAGGGGTTAGGCGCACCCGGCGCCCCCCCCCCACCTAAAATTGGAAAAAATATGATTTTTTTTAGTAAAATCGTGATTTTTCACACGAAATACCCCAAATATTTTAGCGCCTCCCT
>MJUT01053906.1:100772-110776 GCA_002080005.1 Gigantidas platifrons | reverse complement strand
CATAAGAAAATAATAATCATTGCTGTTCTCTGTAAAACCTGCAATGTTTTTGTGTGTGTGTACTTGAACAGTTGAGAGTATGCAACTTCAGTGGGGCTCATTTGGCTTAAGGCATATCATATATATATGATTCATTCTAGCTAGGGCCACTATTTCATGTTGGGATGGTAGTTGGATTTACAACTACCTGTGCAATCAGTTTCTATCACCACTAAAGTTGTGATTTCGCGTGAGGAGGTGTACTTGATACAACAATCTGTGATAAAGTTTGTCAGTGATTTGCATAAGGACGAACAGGTCCTCCACCAATAAAACTGACCACCACAATATAACTGAAACATTGTTGAAAGTGGTGCTAAACACAATCAAACAAACAAACCAAATATATCAGAAAATACATGTAATTCATTCAATCAATATTCAATAAGTATGATGTTGGTCACCAAACTGGATGGTAGTTATTTATAGATTGCAAAGTCATTCTTTTAGTACATCAACTCTGTTGACAATTGCTTGATAATTTATTTTCTTTTATATACAGGTGATACTGATAATAAACATAGGCAAAATTTCAAAATCACTTTTTTAATAGAAAACCTGAGTCTTAATCCAAAATAACAGTCTTTTATGTACATCTTTGAACTACGAAAATGTCTTCAAATAAGTTTCCCCCCGGCCCTAAAAAAAACTCTACATGAACAACATAAAATTTAGGATGAAGTCTTGATGACTTGAACGGAAAGTGTCAAAATTAGTCATAGCAATGGTCCTCCTATATTGGAATTTGATCTGTCATCTGAAAGACTTCCAAGCCAACATCCAGTTCATGTTGTATTTGCTACCAAGTTCCTGGCAACCATTCTGGAATCCATCAGATGTAACAAAATACCAGAATATGTACATGTACTTGATAACAGAAATTCTAAAATAATATGACATTTAAAAAAAAAAAATAGATGATGTCTCAAAAGAGATACCAGTGTTTTAAGGCAAACTTATGTGATATGTTAAAAGAATTCTCTATTTACGATATATACTTTGATTGTACCTCCCTCGTTTGATACTGTACATCACTTTCTCAGTCAAGTCACAAAGTTTGCAGTTACTGTATGACATGTAGTATTAAGGTACAAAATGTACATGTATATATACTGATGTTTTGTCTTTAATACATCACAGTATTAAACATTAAGATACTGTGCTTACATGTAGAACACTACATGTACATGTACAAAAATGTACATGTTGATATCAATAGAGGAGTAACAGAATTTGACACTCATCTGAGCCTGTATACTTATCTCTCATGCATTGTCGTTTCAATATATATAGATGGACTCATCATGCAGTTTTATAATTATTGCATTCAAGCTTAAATCAAAATATATGCATGTACATTTGTACATGTAGCTATTTGAGAAAACAAATTCTACAAGTACACATGTACATATATGCATGTATGATGAAGTTATCCATCTCTTTGATCTGCAGTGTTATATTCAATTTCCTTTTTTCCATGATCATCTTAAGTTAGTGTTATTTTCAGTCAAAATAATTAATCTTCCAGCAATCCAGAGATTTGTATTTTTTTTAGGTGGAATTAATTTCTGTACATTAACAGGAGGAAGCTGATCTAAAAATTGCTAATGAAAATTATAGCCTCCTGGAGTTATTTGTACTATGAGTGATATCACAGGCAACTGATGACCAAGTGTTATTGGCAATATATGGATATATACATATATGCATATCATTAACCTTTCAACCAAAAATTGTGGCTATTTTTAACCAGAAGCATTGTGAGTCATGTGACATGTTGTTTTGTAAACAAATGTACCGAGATATTTAGTGTAATACCTAATTATAGAAAATTGGATGGTCTCTTCCATTATGTAATGTAGCACTCTATATAAGCGACTTTCTGTATTTATATATACATATGTATATGTATGTATGTGTGTACATGTATATGTATGTGTATGTGTGTATATGTATGTGAATTACTAATATGTTCTGATATGTGAATGTGTATTTATGTTCATTGTACTTGCATGTATTTTGTTGATACCGTTTATTATTTCGTCATGTTTATGTAATGCTATTAATTATGACCTCATGTTACACATGTATCTGTGTCTGAGTGTTCAAATAAAATCTGTAAATAATCTGCAATTTAAGCATTATTTTTATTTGAAAAAATAATAATCAAATAAAACAATGTTAAAACATCTAAATTATATAATAAATTAAGCAATCGGTCATTTTAAAATCCTTGTAATGACCCTTTATTTTTTTTCTATTAGCCGCAAATCCACTGCTATACAACAATATGCATTGATCAATGGAGACGAACTTGCATGTAGAATTTTGTACTGATTTTACATCGAAACATACCAATTGTGATATAAATAAATATAAAATCCTAATTTAAATCCAACTACTGAATTTCAAGTCAATAATTTCACCACATCATCTTCAATTCAGCGATACAAAAATATCTCACGAACAATGCTTCATGAAATAAATATGGCCTCTCTTCCGGTTTCATAAAGCTGTTCCGTCCAAATTTAAAACTAAAATAAAAATTAAATGCGGAATGGAGTATACGTTCCGCATCAGATATTTTAAAAGTGACAATTGCAAAGTCCTTTCAACATCAGATAAGGAGTGGGAGTGTAAATTAGCACCATGGGGCTCAACTGATGTTTATTGCGAAGGTTTTACCATATTTTATTTTTATTTGAATAAAATGACAACTTGCGTCACTACCGGGAACTACATAATATTACAGAAGTTATAATTATATCCATATGTTAAATACTAACTCCCAGGTCACTGATACAGTTAAAAATAGACCCAGTAAAGCAAAACCAAAATCCTTAATTCAGTATAAAGTCAGTTTTACATATGTAAGCACTTAAATTCTGCCCCTTTGTATAAAAAAAAATGAAAAGATAAGAAAATAATAAAAAATAGTAAACAAATCAACTTTCATTTCTGATTTGCAATGGTAAATAGTGTTACCTGCTCCATACAGGAAGGTAAATGTGAGGTACGCAGTTATACAGTACTAACTACTGAATTCCATCACGAATTTGTATAGTACTAGCTAAGTAACTGATTTAAACAATGGCAGCGGCCGTGTTCAACAAGACAGAAGTCGGCGTTAACGAATTTGGTCGAGATGTGGACGTTCCAGAGAATCCAATTGCCAAACTGATGTATTATTTCGATAGTATATGTTATGCAATGGATATGAACCGTACCGCAAGTCCAGACAAAATAAAAAAGCTCAGGGATTTTACTAAATATCGGAAATTGAACGAGGAGGAAAGAGACTTGCTTTTGATACTTGTTGTCCGATTTTCTCCTGACGAGCTTATCGACAAATGCCTTTTCCAGGATGACGAAATGTGCGAGAATGACATGAACAAATTCTACAAACTGGACGCCGTGCAGCATCGTTTTGTTATAACAGAGGAAATCATTGTAGGGGGCCAGGTTACACGCGTTGTAAAGATCTTGTGTTATCGGAAAATATGGTTGGAATATTGTTACTTTGAACCAATGAAAAATGTGGAGCGGGAATTGCGTTCGCTTGCTGGAAAGATGACGGCGGCCAATCAGGGTCCAAATACAGGAGGTCGAGGAAGACAACAAACACAGATAACAATCCGAACACGACAACAACAACCATCCGCCCCTCCTCCTCCTCCTCCAGAGAAGGATGACAAGTGTGTAGTTTTGTAGACGTTGGATTATTGAACAAGAATTTAACAATTATAACTTTATGGAATAATCATTCTTATAATCTGCGATAAAACATGCTTTTTTGAGAGTCATATGGATATGCTAATTGTTCTTTGCCTTACAACATTAGGGACTGGTTGAAGTTATTTCTGAATTCTCAGAAATAAATACCGGTGCGTCTGATACCACATACAGCCATTTAGTGACATGCAGGTGATAGTGGTTTCTAAAATTACTTCATATGTACATTGTATATCGTTTAATTAGATTTGCATAAGGAGTTTCGAGCACATTTCCAAATACCCTTATACATACCTTTATGCCTGCTTATGTGATATGTTAAAATAATTCTCTATTTACGATATATACTTTGATTGTACCTCCCTCGTTTGATACTGTACATCACTTTCTCAGTCAAATCACAAAGTTTGCAGTCACTGTATGACATGTAGTATTAAGGTACAAAATGTACATGTATATATACTGCTGTTTTGTCTTTAATACATCACAGTATTAAACATCAAGATACTGTGCTTACATGTAGAACACTACATGTACAAAAATGTACATGTTGATATCAATAGAGGAGTAACAGAATTTGACACTCATCTGAGCCTGTATACGTATCTCTCATGCATTGTCGTTTCAATATATATAGATGGACTCATCATGCAGTTTTATAATTATTGCATTCAAGCTTAAATCAAAATATATGCATGTACAGGAGGTAGCTGATCTAAAAATTGCTAATGAAAATTATAGCCTCCTGGAGTTATTTGTACTATGAGTGATATTGCAGGCAACTGATGACCAAGTGTTATTGGTGATATATGGATATATACATATATGCATATCATTAACCTTTCAACCAAAAATTGTGGTTATTTTTAACCAGAAGCATTGTGAGTCATGTGACATGTTGTTTTGTAAACAAATGCAATTTAAGCATTATTTTTATTTTAAAAAATAATAATCAAATAAAACAATGTTAAAACATCTAAATTATATAATAAATTAAGCAATCGGTCGTTTTAAAATCCTTGTAATGAACAATATGCATTGATCAATGGAGACGAACTTGCATGTAGAATGTTGTACTGATTTTACATCGAAACTTACCAATTGTGATATAAATAAATATAAAATCCTAATTTAAATCCAACTACTGAATTTCAAGTCAATAATTTCACCACATCATGTTCAATTCAGCGATACAAAAATATCTCACGAACNTATGGATAGAAGAGCCGCGGAACGCATATAATTTTTTTTTTGGAAAAAACAACTTTTGCATGTCTTCTTTCATAAACTGAAAACCAAATTTGATTACCAATTGTAGTTTTTTTTTAATAGTATGTTTTTCTATATGACTACCCTATGGAAAATGCATTGTAAATAATTGCACTCTTGTAACCATAGTGAAATTGTAGGCGTCTGCCTATTAGTGGATAAAGTATTCGCTCTAGAATATCCAAAGGGAACAATAACGAAACTACTACTGAGATTATTTAACAAACGCGCAACCTAATAAGTACACAAGAGAAGATCAGCGTCAAGATGACGCTTATTGACGATTGAAGAGCATACTTCTACTTTTACCAATTATTGACCTACTTCAACAGCTTGAAGATTATCACTGGGGTAAAGCTGATGACTGTAACTGTAAATTTCGGTCATCTCAAGATGTCGGACATGAAATTAGGTAAGAATCTTTTTTGTCGATTAAATTGTTTCTATAATGTATTTTAAATGACACATGCATTAGTACGATAGTAATCTATGAACTTTTCACAAGGAAATCACAAATTACGACTGAAAAATATATATGAAAGAGAAAATCCGATTTTAAAAAATCGCTAAGATGACCGTAACTGAAAACTGCAATTACGGTCATCTCAGTTTTCAGCTACGGTCATCTTAGCGATTTCTTTAAATCGGATTTTCTCTTTCATATACATTTTTCAGTCGTAATTTGTTATTTCCTCGTGATAAGTTCATAGATTACTATCGTACCAATGTGTGTCATTTAAAAAGTTCATAGATTACTATCGTACCAATGTGTGTCATTTAAAATACATTATAGAAACAATTTAATCGACAAAAAAGATTCTTACCTAATTTCATGTCCGACATCTTGGGATGACCGTAATTGCGGTTACGGTCATCAGCTTTACCCCAGTGGATTATGTCAAGGGAATTGCAGAACAAAAAACTTTGCGAAAAAGGAAAAAAAAGTAACAATAAGAAAATAAGTTTAAAAATATGCACAAAACAGGGAGTGAATTTAAAGATAAGATGAGATAATGGCAGCACATGCACCTGTTTCTATCCATGGGAAGGTCCACTAATGCATAAGTAAAGGAAGGTGGCTAACAGCATTCCACCACCTGTCCACTTCAAACACGTTATAATCACAGTAATTAATAATAATAAAATTTTGAACTACCATCGTCTCAGTATATTCACTTCCGGTTAGATCTGCAGCAAATTTATAAGGTCGTATGCGATTGGACAAGTAATCATCACCATTGATGGATTGTCGTAAAATGTAGATGTAGATGTAGAAGTTGAAAACATGGTTTTAGCACAAGTTCAGAGTTTTATCTTAGGATATCATATCAGTAGAGGCAATTTCCATTCATGAAAAATACACAAATGATGAAAAGAAAAATATTAAAATTTTTAGATATAATGTTTTATTTTATTAACATAAAAATATTTTGTCCTGAATCAATCTAACCGGAAGTGAATATACTGAGACGATGGTAGTTCAAAATGATCACCACGCTCCAGTAAATAATCATACAATTGCTACAATGAGGAACATTGAGGGGGGAAACAATTTATGTATTTTGAAAGATTGATATGTAATAAAGCGATTGACATAAGGTAGGACAAATGTTATATTAATTACTGTGATTATAACGTGTTTGAAGTGGACAGGTGGTGGAATGTTGTTAGCCACAATATTCCTTTACTTATGCACTAGTGGACCTTCCCATGGATAGAAACAAATGCCTGTGAATGGCAGCCCTGAAGGACTCGATTGAGTCACTCAGCACTGTAGTCTGGGGTAGGCGGTTCCAGTCTACAATGGTGCGAGGGGAAAATGATGCCTTTCTCTGTTGTGTCCCACATAGTGGGACCTGATATGATTGAGAGTACATGTTTCTGGAGTGTCTCAGAGGTGGTGAAAGTCTGGCACTTTTACTGACTGCCACCTTGTTATGGGAGATTTTATACATCATGACAAAGCGTGCATCTATACGTCGATCTTCGAGGCTGCGCCATTTAAGATGTTGTACGATGTCACCAACATATAAATATTGAAATGTTTCAGTGGGGAATGTTGCTCCTCATAGGAAATGTTATGACATAGTTCCCATAAGAAATTTTATGACATAGTGTCCATGGGGAATTGTATGACATAGTTCTCATAGGTTATTTTATGGCTTCCATGTGGAACGTGCATACATGTATGTAGACCTATTATGAAACTAAAAACATACTCTTGTACTAGGGTACTTTATTAATGTATTTCCCCTACTAAGGAAGACCTTATTGTATTTCTTCTCATAATTGTTTCCGCAATATTTTTTGTCGGAAGCTCTCTTCCTCGTAAAGCTGTTTCGAATTTGAATTTGAATTTTGGTGTTTAACGCCACTTTCAGCAATATTTCAGCTATATCATGGCGACCAGTTTTAGTAGTGGAGGAAGCCGGAGTACCCGGAGAGAACCACCGACTATGGGCAAGTAACTGGTAAACTTTATCACTTGCGGCTGCGAGTCGAGTGCACACTTTTTTGTAATTTACAAAGCTGGGCGCGAACCCACGCCGTATTGGTGATAGGCTTGTATGAGTTGTTAGATCCAGCGACCTAACTCATTGAGCCACCCGGGCCCCTAAAGCTGTTTCGTATCTGCTACACCTATATTTAAAACTTACAACAGCATACCAAACACTTTGTATTAACGATACACTTAATTCATTCAAAACAACAAAACACAAAGTGTTTTTGCCGCCAGCTGGTCGTGCTCGATGGACACCAGATGTCTTATAACATTATGCATACAATAACAATACATCTACTTGAACAATAAATAAATACATTAATAGCGAATATCTTATATTTTAGCAAGAAGTATCAAAAAGTTTCCCTTCATTGACAGGCAAGCCCAGTCTGGAACGACGAGAAGAGAAACGATTAAATCGATACAAGCTCATGGAAACGTATGTCTAATGCACAATCCTTTCTCAGGAGAAAAAGGTGTTCGTGCCTACATCCATCTAATTTTCTGACGATCGTGATTTCTTTAAAAAAAAAAATCAAATAAAATTAAAATGAGTGTTCACTCGCAATCGGTGCACAGCAGCCAGAAAGTGACCCAAACTCCTATTATCAGAATTCAATTATATTAACTGTAATGCCCAGCAGCTAGCCCAGTGTGCTCGATAGAATTACACAAAGAATGCAACTATGGGAAAACACGAACACTGTTCAACTCAAAGACCATTTTAAAGTCCACATGTCAAAACTTTTATTCAAAGTATCTCAAGAGCTTTTCAAACCAACATGCATAATAATTATAACAGCATAAAACACAATAAATTATTTATTTCATGTACTCACTTATTTGAATAGAATGCATTGTTTATCTGGTGAAAAGTTGATTCTTGATCAATCAAGCGAGTGAAATACAAGACAATTTGAAACAGTTTGGGCTGGCAAAGGAAAATACTAGTAATCATATTTTGTGATAAATTGTTTCCATCGCGCAAGCCCGTAAAAATAGGATTTTGTAGTATTGTCACTTTTGTTCTGCAATAACAGCTCGCACATTTTCTGACACAGTTTACATAAAGCACTACATGTACGTCTTATGCTACGCCACTCTAAAAATTATTTTCGTGTGTCCTGTCTTGATTAAATGTATCAAATCCTGTAGTCCCAATTAGGAAATACAATGCACACCAACAGTTGGAGTTAAACTTCTTGCATTGTGCATTAAAATCTGTCAAAAATGAAGCTTGTCAGTTTTGAAAATTAGCCCACCCACACTTTCCGATTCTCTCCTGAACCTGCACCCCCACACACACTTACTCCTTAAATGAAAGATTTGAATACAAATATAAAAAAAATGCAATGATACGTTGTCCAATAATCCTGTTTAATATACATTTGTAGTTTACTTCAATAGTCAGGGCCTCCAAGAGAAATTTTGCAAGGAGGAACAAGACTGCTTTGGATCCCAGGTTACATGCTGAAGGTTGAAAATACCCTCCTCCCCCCAAAAAAATAAAACATTTATGGCTAAGACTATGGTGTCCCTCAGAGATTTACAGGCCCTTTCTTGGCTCTTCGGACCGATGTACCGACTGAACATCCCAAGCCTATCTATATTTATCCACGTACAGTATCAATTACCACTGTCTTTAATGATTCAATTACAGGTGAAATTTGTTATCTTATCTTGTTACATAAGTATCAATATACAAGTGTTTCTGTTTGACAAAAGTTCATTTCTTATCCAAGAGATCACATATATGTGGTTCGAAGTATCACGAGACAATACTTTTATTATCTTGTTCAGGTTGTATTTTTATTTATTTGTTTTCTGTGGAAAGAAAGATAACTCCAATTTAATCTGTGGAAAGATTTAAGTTTAATTTACTTCAGTATAGTACAGTTAAAATGAATCTGAATAAACAAAATGTGACCGAGATACCCACCCTAAACCATATATAAATGTATTTATGATCAGGGTGACTAGGCAAATTAAATGCCTTATTGTACAGCCCCACCCCGGGGTTGGGGGGGGGGAGGGGGGGGGGAGTCATATCCCACCCCTACCTGAAGTGCACTTTTTAATGGCTGAGATCCCTACCCCTAAGCCATATATATTTATGATCAGGGTGACTAGGCAAATTAAATGTCTTATAGACGGGGTTATCACCAGCTTATCTCAAAACCACGGGGGCTGCCATTAAGAGGTCACGTGCTGCGTCGGCCATAACAGTCGTGAAAGATAACACACGTGCATCAATAATCTATAGTAAACATTAGCTGTCTTTTATTTTCACATCGATTTTTTTTGGGGTATTATTTCTTGTATTTAAATTATGGCTAGTGAAGTAAAATATAAAAAGGTGGTGAAAATTCGTGTGCCGTCAACGGTTGTTCAAATAATCGCCGTAAATTAAATGAATGGAAACAAACTTTTTCTGAATTACATAAACAAAAACATGAAGACT
>MJUT01053906.1:60073-78492 GCA_002080005.1 Gigantidas platifrons | reverse complement strand
CTGATGATCTAGTTGAAAAAATGCTAATTTTAATTAGATGGACCAAACTACAAATTATTATAGCTAACAAAAAAAAAAGAAGAAAAAAAAGAGAAGATACCAAAAGGGCTAATCAGAAGATGTAAGCTGAAGAAGGACATTGTAATTTGTTATCCTTAGATTTAGAGCTTCTGATTGTATATCCTTTTGGTATATCAAATATGTTTTGTACTCTTAAACTGCCTAAGCCTGGATATAAAAACTATAAATTAACTAGTTTTGAATATATAATACACCCTTTAAAATACTTAAGTTAGGTCATGTATATGTCTAACAACCTTATATTATAAAAGCTTGCAGAATTATTTTTCATTAGTAAGGTACTCAGGTTTAATCCACCAATACATCTGACTGTCACGATATAACACACATATACTCCAACAAGGGGTCCTTCTCTTTCAATGTGTCAAGTGATCCTATATTCCTATATTTTTCCTAAGATTTTCAAGATTTTGCTATACATGTATTTCCTATATTTGCCTAAAATTTCATATATTTTTCCCAAAATCCTATAATTTTCCCAAACTATGAGATAAAAAAATGAAATATTTAATTTTGAGTGGAAATTTCATATAAACATGACAAATAGAGGCTTAGTAATACAAGATGCTTCAAAAGTTTTACTGGTATAGCAACAGATGCAGTCATGTGACTTTTTATTGTTGAATTTTCTTAGGGTTTAAATTCATATATGATTGCGTATTTATTTCAGTATTGTAGTCTTTTGTAGTACATGTCAATTTTTAGCTCACCTTGCCAAAGGCAACGTGAGCTTTTGCCATCACTTGGTGTCCGTCGTCTGTCATCCATTAAATTTTCTTACTTTAATCTTCTCCTCTGAAACTGCTAAACCAAATGAATCAAAACTTGGTAGGACGCATCTATGGAAGGTCATCTATAAAGATTGCGCATTTCGTCCCGATCCGTTAACAAACATTCCCGCCATAGGCAATTCTTGTTTCTGGTTTGTTCGATATCTGAAAAAATCTTCTCCTCTAAAACCATTTTGCCAAATAAAGAAACATTCTACAGGGAGCATCGGGGAAGCCCCGATAGTCCGACAACCCAATAGTCTGACACCCCAATAGTCCGACATCCCGATAGTCCAACACCCCAATAGTCTGACACCTCGATAGTCCGACATTTTATAAACGGTTATTTTAAGCATTAAAAGGGTTATAGACAGCCTTAATTGTGATGCAATAATAAGCCAACTGGAGTATGCAAGCTTAGAAAAAAGAGATACCAAAAGGGCAGATCGAGGGGACATTTGCTAATCGTCTACAGTGTAAATTTAGAATTTAAAAACGGTATTATAATGCATACTTTAAGGGACCCATAAATCGGTACACGTAACCATTCGGGCTGTTGACAATCCTCTTTCAATAAATAAAGCATAAAATTAAATGAGGTATATGTGAGATACTTTTATAAGGATCTTTTATCAGAGACAAGGCAACTAATGTTTTCCGAGTGCTTAAATTGTACTCGTAATCACTGGGCATTCAATAAATGCGTTGAAGACAAGATTTTGGCTGTGACTCTGAAAGGGCATTTCTTTTTTGCACCCCTTCTCATGAATTTCTGGTTAATGGCTTGGAGTTTTTTAAACTATTGGGAGGCCGAAAAGGGAGTATATCAAATTACCAAAATCTGTCATAAATATACAGAGATGTGGAATAAATGTCTGAGACAACAACCCAACAAAACAGCAAAATACATGACTTCACACAGAGAACATCGAGCAGTCTTCAACATAGGACCAACGTCTATTTAAGTATCGAAATGACCGATGAAAGTACCAAAATACCCTCATATCTAAATATTAAAGAGATAAAAATAGAATTAAAAGCATTTTTGTCAAACAAATACGTACGTACGTACTGGTACCAGTAACATTTCAAAAGGCATTCATTCATGTTGAAAATTCTGTAAATATACCTTTTCATGTAAAAATTATCTATTAATGTTGTACTATCGGAGTGTCGGACTAATGGGGTGTCAGACTATTGGGCTGTCGGACTAATGGGATGTCGGACTATCTGGGTGTCAGACTATCGGGGTGTCGGACTATTGGGGCGACCCCGGAGCATCTATGGAAGGTCCTAAATAAAAATTGACCATTTGCCCGATCTGTTAACAACAATGGCCATCATAGTCCATTCTTGTTTCTGGTTGGTCAATTTCTAAAACAACTTCTCCTCAGAAACCGCTTAGCCTGTACAAAATTCCCATGACCCAAATAGGCTGTTCTTGTTCTGATTGGCCAATTTAAAAAAAAAAACTTCTCTAAAACCATTTGGCCAAAATAATTGAAATTTGGTAGAAGCACAAATGGAATGTTCTTTATAAAGTTTCCTCAAAACATAATGAAAGGTGAGTGACATAAACTTAGCTCACTGAACCTCTAGTTATAGTATTCTACTACTTAGTACCTGTTCCTTGTTTTAGGATAATACATCTTAAATAAAATGTCACATGGTGTATAACATAAAAAATACCAGTTTAACTCTCATTGTTTTTGGACAAGCCTAGTTTATTACTACATGTATCTTTTAAAAGAGTCATTGAAAAAACCCTTTGTCTTGATGCAGAGCATTTGTTCCAACATTACTTTGTAAATTTGAATAGGTACCCTTTTCTTCACAAAAATATTATAAATAACTTAGAAGTCATGATTTCGAAGACATTATATAAAAAGTGTTAAAAGGAGTTCTCATGTCCTTGTACATAATGGTCAATCTTTGAAAAAGACAAATGCTGATTTTTTTCACTTTATGTCACAATATTTATTTTGTAAAAAGAGCAATAGGAGACTAGAGTTTAATGATACTGTGTTTGTCTTCATTTGTCAGTAAAAAAGGAGGTGACACATGTCTACAAGGGAGGTGGAGGCCATGTATTTTTTGCTAAATATACCTTAATTTTATCTTATTTTTATCCTATATTTTCACAAAAAAATCATATTTTCCTATATAATTTTTGTTGAAAGTGGCATGTCACCCTGCTCATTTCTCTCCGACCCCCTCCTTTATTGTCCCCCGCCTCCCAAGCGGAGCGGGGGATATAGAAATGCCGGGCGTCCGTCAGTCAGTCCGTCCGGATATATTGTAAGCGCTCTCAGATTTGTATTTGTTGACCAATTGATTTCAAACTTACACACAGGCATTATATTAAAAATCTCTAGCTTAAGTTCGAAACTGGGCAAAATTCGAAAGTAATATTCTTGTAAAATCATATTTTTTTTTATAGAAAAAGTACATATTTTGAGAATTACACATTTCTCTGAAACTACAAAAGATAGGAACTTAATATTTGGTATGGATGGAGATGCCAATGTGAAGTTGAGGATGCAACATTCCCCCCTTCCCCCAGCTCAGCCCCACCCCTCTGGGGAATCTGTATAAAAAAATGTGACCGAAATCCCCACCATAAACCATATATATTTATGATCAGGGTGACTAGGCAAATCAAATGCCTTATAGCTTAGGCCCCAGGGTTCATACCCCACCCCCTACCTGAAGTGAACTTTTTAATGGTTGAGATCCCCACCCCTAGACCATATATATTTATGATCAGGGTGACTAGGCAAATTAGATGCCTTATATCTCAGGCCCTGGGGGGTGATATCCCACCCCCTACCTGAAGTGAACTTTTTAATGGTTGAGATCCCCACCCCTAAGCCATATATATTTATGATCAGGGTGAATAGACACATTAAATGCCCCAAGATTTTGACTTGCAACTCAGCTGTTGCATCTCAGATGTTTTCTCGATTTTATAAATATATCACATGGATAACATTACACTCACATTACACCTCTTTCTATTGCCGCGGGGGACACATGGCTACGTGTTGCAATCTTGTTTAGAAGGTATTAACCCATCCATGTAATTGTTTTTTTTAACTCATCAGGTCTCGTCCGTCGTGATTTGTAATCATTTCCATTTTAATCTTCACGTCTGGAATCCTTGGCCCTATTGGAACCAAACTTAGTGGGAATAATCATTGAATGGTCTTCTACAAAGATTATATTTTTTTGTCATTTCGGTAAAATATTTTCATTACATTGATTGATTGTCAGTAAATAGAATTGTATCTATATCTTACATGTGGAGTATTTATTGGAACATACCCAGTAACGGTGCCACTAGTGGAGCAGGAACTTCTTTCCCTTCCAGAGAACCCTATTTCACCCCTGGGTTTTCCCTTCCAGAGAACCCTATTTCACCCCTGGGTTTTCCCTTCCAGAGAACCCTATTTCACCACTGGGTTTTCCCTTCCAGATAACCCTATTTCACCACTGGGTTTTCCCTTCCAGATAACCCTATTTCACCCCTGGGTTTTCCCTTCCAGATAACCCTATTTTCCCTTCCAGATAACCCTATTTCACCCCTGGGTTTTCCCTTCCAGATAACCCTATTTCACCCCTGGGTTTTCCCTTCCAGGGAACCCTATTTCACCCCCTGGGTTTTCCCTTCCAGAGAACCCTATTTCACCCCCTGGCTTTTCCCTTCCAGAGAACCCTATTTCACCCCTGGGTTTTCCCTTCCAGAGAACCCTATTTCACCCCTGGGTTTTCCCTTCCAGAGAACCCTATTTCACCCCCTGGGTTTTCCCTTCCAGAGAACCCTATTTCACCCCCTGGCTTTTCCCTTCCAGAGAACCCTATTTCACCCCTGGATATTGTTATGGGGTTCTTTAGTTTTTCTGTGTAGTATTTTGTGGATCACTGTTTGTTCCTTTGTACTTTTTCTTTTAAAATTGTATTGTCTGTCCTTCTACTGTTTACAGCTTGGAATTCTGAATACCCATTTAACATCTTCAAACCTTTCTTCTCAGAGAATGTCTTCAAATATACAATGTAACCAATGCTTTTATTGTTTAACTTGTATGAACTGAAATTGATCAAGGAGTCACATGATACTCTATTACTTAACATTTTTGAAATTTTGAATTTATTATCATTGTCCACTTTTCTAGTTTTAAGGCCTACAAAGTAATTAACTAGGAGTCTGTCGTGGTCGTGATCATATGGTAGTGGATTTACAACTATCTGTACAATCAGCGCCTATCACCACTAAAGTTGTGAGTTGGAATCTCGATCATGACGAGATGTACTCGATACAACAGTATGTGATAAAATTTGTCGTAGACTTGGGGCAGGTCGACAGTTTTCTCCGAGTACTCTGGTTTCCTCCAACAATAAAACTAACCGCTGCAATATAACTGAAATAGTGTTGAAAGTGGCATTAAACACCATAACACTAACACTATAAACCTCTTCTATTAAACTACTACATGTAAGCCAATATTAAAGAAACTCCCTAGGATTGTGCTCCTATGCTCTGTGTTGTGCCTGGTTTTTAGAACCAATGGTTGCATCATTGATTTTTATAAGATATTGTAGTAGCGAAATAAAAATATTAGATTAAATTTTTATAATATTTTATTTAACGCCTGCAGTTCTTGATCAAAACATTATAAATAACGCAAACTGATATTTTTCAGAATTATACATCACGTCACAAAAGTAGTGTCTCTGGGCCATAGGGACTTGATTTTGTAATAAACTTTAAAAATAATTACTCCCCTACTCATATGCTCTGGGCAAACTAAATAATTGTACCCTTTCTATAGTGTTTATAAATAAGATCAATCTAATCAAAATCATTGTTTGTTATTACTTTTTTAATTTGTTTTTAACTAATTTCATATTATTAAGGAACATTAAATTTCAATTTAATTAAGGTTTGATGTTTGTTGATTTTTGATTACATTTTATTTTCTGTTGGCGATACACTATTATCTTACAATATCCTCTTTAGGGAGAAGTCAGGATTCATATTTTCAACTGACCAATTAGCGAGTTATAATACGGCATGAGTTGTTGTTCGATTGTTCAAAATATTTAGCGGTCTTGTTTATGATTGGATGATCAAAGATGAATGAACGGTCACCTGTACATGTCATTAGATTACCCCAAACAGGATATTGTCGATGTCAGCATATCGCTAAAGGAAAAATATAAAAGAGATAAAATAATATAATTAGATTTAAATTTTCATAATTACAGGAATGTAGCCTTTCTCAGTTTCTGGCTTTATATTGAATTCTGAAATGAGAAAAAATAAATAATGTTTTAAAGGTCACCATACTGTTGTGTTTATTATCCCCTCACCAACGAAGTTGCGAAGGGGTATAGTAACCCTACCTTCCGTAACATCCTTGTGAACACTCTAGAGTCAACATCTTTCAATGGATATTGACCAAACTTGGTACATACTTAGTCCTTAAGAGATTCTAGAACCCTATTGATTTTCAAGGTCAAAGGTCACCGGGTCAAATTTTTACTGCATAACATCCTTGTGAACACTCTAGAATCAACATCCTTCAATGGATTTTGACCAAACTTGGTACATACTTAGTCCTTAAGAGAATCTGGAATCGTATTGATTTTCAAGGTCAAAGGTCAAGGTCACCGGGTCAATTTTTTACCCCGTAACATCCTTGTGAACACTCTAGAATCAGCATCCTTCAATGGATTTTTACCGCACTTGGTACATACTTAGTCATTAAAAGAATCTGGAACACTATTGATTTTCAAGGTCAAAGGTCACAGGGTCAAATTTTTACCATGTAACATCCTTGTGAACTTTCTAGAATCAACATCCTTCAATGGATTTTGACCAAACTTGGTACATACTTAGTCCTTAAGAGAATCTGGAACTCTATTGATTTTCAAGGTCAAAGGTCAAGGTCACCGGGTCAATTTTTTACTGCCTAACAGCCTTGTGAGCACTCTAGAATCAACATCCTTCAATGGATTTTGATCACACTTGGTACATACTTAGTCCTTAAAAGAATCTGGAACACTATTTATTTTCAAGGTCATTGGTCAAAGGTCAAGGTCACCGGGTCAAATTTTTACCGTGTAACATCCTTGTGAACTTTCTAGAATCAACATCCTTCAATGGATTTTGACCACACTTGGTACATACTTAGTTCTTAAAAGAATCTGGAACTCTATTGATTTTCAAGGTCATAGGTCAAAGGTCAAGATCACCTGGTCAAATTCTTTCTGCATAACATCCTTAGGACAAGATCACCAGATCAAATTTTTACTGCATAACATTCTTGTGAACACTCTAGAATCAACATCCTTCAATGGATTTTGAACAAGCTTGGTACATATTTAGTCCTTAAGCGGATCTGGAGCCCTATTGATTTTCAAGGTCAAAGGTCAAGGTCATCGGGTCAAATGTTTAGGCGAGGGGATGCGCCATGCTTTGCCCTTGTTATGATTTATCCCGTAATCTTTACATGTTCTGTAGTCATGGTGTTTAATGCCACTTTCAACAGTATTTCAGCTATATCATCCTGGACAGTTTTATTGGTGAAGGAAACCAGAGTACCCGGAGAAAAACACTGACTTGTCGCAAGTCAAGGACAAACATAATGTTGTATAGAATACACCTCGCCATGAACGGGTTCTAACTCACAACTTTAGTGGTGATAGGCACTGATTGAATTTTAGTTGTAAATCCAACTACCATGCGATCACGACTACCACAGTCCCAACGTCCCCTGTAAACCGAGTATACGATTTGTTCTCGGATGTTTCAATATATTTAACTCATGTCTTGTATATGATTGGACAGTCAAAGATGAATGAACGGTTACCTGGCATGACCCCAAAAAGGATGTTGTCGACATTGATGTTAGAGTATCGCCAAAGGAAAAATATAAAAAAAGATCAAATAAATTTAAGTAGTTTTAAATTGTATGTTTTTTCTTAATTATACGAATGTAGCCTTTCTGGCTTAATATTGAATTTTCAAATTATAGAAAAATAATCATGTTTTAAAGGTCACCTTACTACCTGTGTATTATAATTTATTGCTATCTTTCACAGGCACTTGTTTCATTCAAAAAATATATGCCCTCCTCCTCTTCCTTACTTGAAGGTAAACATCTGTCCTTTTCCCCTTCCCCACTTTGCCTCAATATTTTTCGCTTATTTGTGATCCTTTCGCTGACCCAATTATATCGTTACACTCCCAAGATATTTCTCTTTTCGACTGCCACATTTAAATATAGCTACCGGGCCCCCCTCAGACGAATTGGACAAGAATATTTACCGAAGGTAGGTTGTTTTATTTTTAAGTCATTGAATCTGATACAGCCACTTCCGGTTTGCGCTGGATTTTTCATATGAATTCGGAATTCTCTAGACCGGCCATGTGTAACAATGCCATTGTGATCATCTCCTCTCAAATGTAAAGTAAGCCTTTAAAATACAGCTAATTGTTCCAATGCAGATTATAAAAATATGTTCAACTCCAAATTATTGACATTTGATTTTTAAAACACCTGTTTTTTAATTTTCTAAATCAATTTAAACCGGACCGGAAGTGGCTGTATCTGATTCAATGACCTACCTTCACTAAATATTCTTGTCCAATTCGTCTGAGGGGGGCCCGGTAGGTATATTTAAATGTGGCAGTCGAAAAGAGAAATATCTCGGGAGTGTAACGATATAATTGGGTCAGCGAAAGGATCACAAATAAGCGAAAAATATTGAGTCGGAGTGGGGAAGGGGAAAAGGACAGATGTTTACCTTGAAGTAAGGAAGGGATTGGGGCATATATCTTTTGAATGAAACAAGTGCCTGTGCTATCTTTACATTTTCAGTAATCATGAAGGGATACATACACATTTTATCTTTTTAGTACTCTACCCATATTAAAGGTAGGGGCTGTCGTGGTTGTGATCGAATGGTAGTTGGATTTATAAACTACCTGTACAATCAGTGCCTATCACCACTAGAGTTGAGAGTTCAAGTCCCACCCAATGGTGAGGTGTACTCGATACAACTTTATGCAATAAAGTTTGTCAGTGACCTATGGCAGGTCGGTGGTATTGTCCGCGGTACTTCAGCTTCGTTCATCAATAAAACTGATTGCCACAATATAACCCAAGTACTGTGGAAAGGGGCATAACCTCCCATATTACCAAACTCTCATGGTACCGTATTCATATGGAATGATCGGTAAGAAACAGTTACAATAATGAATATAGCTAAAGGAAACAAACGCTTGAAATAGTAAAATAAAACAAACGTCCAAATTACAGTGGGTCCAGCAAATTAATGTGTCCAACCCATTATTTTGTAAAGCAAAATACTATATGGTCACATTAGCTTTTAATATACACTTGTTCAACTTTTCCTTGTCGACAAGTTGTAGTCATATCATTCCTCGCTTGGCGTAGCCCCTGACTTGTCATAGTAAAATGAAGAAAACAAATACCACACTGTGGGAACAATTCTAAAATCTAAGCGAAAAATCATAGAAACAGTTAAAATCTATATCCTAAAACTGTTACACATATATTATGATACACATGACCACTCACTTTCTGGTGGTGGCCCGGGTGGCTCAATGAGTTAGGTCGTTGGATCCAACAAAATCATACAAGCCTATCACCAATACGGCATGGGTTCGCGCCCAGCTTTGTAAATTACAAAAAGGGTGCACTCGACTTGCAGTCGCAAGTGATAAAGTTTACCAGTTGCTTGCCCAGGGTCGGTGGTTCTCTCCGGGTACTCCGGCTTCCTCCACCACTAAAACCTGTCGCCATGATGTAGCATAAATATTGCTGAAAGTGGCATTAAACACCAAAATTCAAATTCAAATTCATTCCGGGCTTGGTTAAGGCACGTTAGTAAGAAGTGGCAGGCTTAGCAATAATTATGGGTCGATAATAGTTCCTTAGAAATTGGCCGTAGCAGCCATGTTGAATTTCTTACTGGACCTAGTTTTATTAACCCGAACCTCCTCTCTTAGTAAAGAAAGTGAATTAGATGTTATACAATTTTGTAGCATGCATCGTTGTCCTCTTCGCACTAAGTACACTTTATTTTTCAAATCGTTTTTCATCGTTTCAGACACACTAATAGGCTTACAGTAGATTTTTGTCAAATACATTTTTTCATGTATTTCTTGTAAAATATCGATAAATTTCAAAAACAACTAAAATGTTCATGAAAATATAATGCTTTTAAAAAAGTATTTTTTCAAAATCAATTAAATGTTGTCTGGTTTTATATGTCACCATTAATGCTTGTTCCCCCCAGAAGAATTGTCAGGGCTCAATGTTGTTGATGTAATAACAATGTATGAATATCACCATCATGTATTATAACAGGCTATTGTTTACATGTTAATCCTCTTTAATGGTTTTCTCAAAATTGAATCAGTTTAAGACTCTCCAGAGTATTTAAAATGTCTGACAGAAAGCCTTAATTAGTCTTAAATAGAAATCCTGTAAATCAAAATGGAGATTTACAACTCTGATTGTCTGGTCTAGATTTTATCTTCCACGATGCTTAAGTTAACAAAGAAAACAGTTAATGTTCGTCCCTTTGTCTCGAATTGCTTAAAATTACTTGTGTTTGTATTATTCTAAATCAATTGATACGTTTCTTTGTCAAAATGTTTTGACTAAAACACGTTGGAGACATCCCCTTAGGCATGCATATGGTTGTCATTAGTTTGTCCTCTTTAAATTTTAACAGTTTTTAACGTATGTAAATATTGTTCGTCGATTCATCATTATTCTGTTGCTTTCCACCTTTATCTTGCATGTCATCTGATGTTTTAGCTATAAATCATCATCCTAAGGGTCCAACACGGCCATGATTGTATGACAGTTTCATTGTCATCTATTCTTAATAGAGTATTGGTGTCACTTACTACTAGTGGTCGTTTATGTGACTCCCACCTGACGCGGAATGTAGTCAATACTATTCCCGCCATTTTATTGCATGTTTAGTAGGTTTTGATTACTATAATATTGTCCTAAGGGTCCGCCATGACCATGATACTATTACAATTACATAAATAAAAACATTGATGTCTAATTTAATGCACTTAATTAACCTTCACCAGAGACATTCAAAGGCAAAAGATTTGAAAGCCAAATAATTTAAAAGTGTTTGTGAGCAAGAAATCATGGGTTGTTTGCTACATCACGCGCACGGATACTTGAACATCGCCTCGAGGTAGGTTTATGCAGTTGTACAATTTAAAAAAAAAAGGAAAACTAACAAAACCAAGTAGTTCACCGAAGGGCCCACATATCAGACTTCATTGTTAGCATACATTCATTACATGGAAACCTGTCAGTTATGCAAACACTTCTGTACAGTTAAATGGGTTTGTGTGAACGGTATCCTTCCCCGGAATTTTAACTGTACAGAAGTGTTTCCACGCAATTTATGTATGCTAACAATGAAGTCTGATATGTGGGCCCTTCGGTGAACTACTTGGTTTTGTTAGTTTTCCTTTTTTAAATTATACAACTGCTTAAACCTACCTCGAGGCGACGTTCGCGATGTTCAAGTATCCATGCGTGTGACGTAGCAAACAACCCGTGAAGAAATTCAAAGGGTCTAATCAGGATAGCCAAATTCGGCCTAAGTCACATATACCCAAAGGAGGAGAATCTGAGTTTTAATAATAATAATTTCATCCTTTAGGAATTTTAAATTGCAATAAGAAATACAAAAAATATACATGTATATCTAATAAATCTTGACTACTGGGTGAATGATACCCTAGGGCTGATAGTCTACCAGAGGAGATATAAATATAATCCACTCAGTCATAGTAATGAAAAGGTGGATATCCAATTTAACGTACACGACGAATTTTTGGAATTACCTTCAACATCTACCTAATACACTCTGTGTTTATTACCGCTAATGTTAGTGTATTATACTCCCACCCGATGTGAGGGGCCTTCGTGGTCATTATTGGATGGTAGTTGGATTTGCAATCAGTGCCTATCACCACTATCGTTACATGAGTTCTAATCCCGTGGGGTCTACTCGATACAACATTATGTGATAAAGATTGTCAGTGTCGTTAGTTTTCTCCGGGCCCTCCGATTTTCTCCACCAATAAAACTGACCGCCACGGTATAACTGAAATATTGTTGAAAGTGGCGTTAAACACCATAACCCTGTCCCTAACCCCACCCGATGTAGAATGCATTCGATACAACTTCATGATATAAAATGTTTAGGTTCATAAGTATTTGAGAGAGGTTGATGATTTTATCTTTGTAGTCCGTATTTCGATCCCAATAACGGTGACTGTCATGATCTAACAGAAGTATTGTTGATAATGCCATTATATTCTAAGCACTACCAATGGATCGATCATTTAACATTTAAGAGGGTCATGTTTTCCACAAACCTTCAAATCATTTTCACACGATCAATCTTACCTTTTTGAACATGTAGAATCGGTATTTTTCTTTAAGTTTGACTTAAATTGTAGTTTTTTTCTTTGGTGATCCATAATATTATACCCCCACTCTTAGAGAGGGGGCTATATTGCAATCACCTTGTCCGTCCGTCCGTTCACACTTTCGTAACAGATAACTCAGCTTCTACTGGAAGAAATGATTTTATATTTGATATATGGCTTTGGCATGGTGACTTGTACCGTGTCTCCCCTTTCCAGGTTTACCGCACATCTACTTTTTGTTTACAGTGCGACTTACAAATGAATGAGTGGGGGTATTCTTAGCACGACGTAGCGTGCAACATCTTGTTTTTCGTCAGATCTTCCCTCTCCGCGACATAAGTAAAGGGTAAAAGTGAGAATGCTTATTAAAATCAGATTAGGAAGGGGATGAAGGGTTGATTCTAAAAGTTATGTAACATATAACGATCGGAAAATATGATACCTGATCATGAGTTCACCCGGCTTTTGGTGAGGCCCGTGTTGCTCATTGTTAGTTTGTGTTATCCTATTATATGTCGTTACGTTCTCAGTTCCGTGTTGTGATGTCCGTTACGATTTCCGCATAAAAACGATGTTCGGTTCGTGTTTACCTCCAGTTGTTTGTAGGAGGACTAATTAATGCCTTATTTACGTTATATTTGTTTGTTTCCGCATAGTGGTGTCTAACACATATTGTGTTTGTTTTGTTTTGTTGTTTTTTTTCTCTTCGTTCTGTCTCTTGTGTACCCAATTTTGCCAGTTTCTCAGGATTGTCAGTTTTTGATTGCCCTTCAGTATTCTCTAACGTCTATATACTCCGATCTTGCGGTTTCTTATATTTGTTTGGCACCCTCCTTGTTCCCATATCAAATACTCTCGCCCCATGATATAGCTGTAATATTGTAGACCCCCAACACAATACCAATTAAACACGTGTTTTTATTATTCTTTTACAGGAAACAGAGAATATTATAGCACCAATAAGTGACTCACCTAAACCTCCTCCATCACGTGTCACCATGACGTATCCTATCATAAACAATTGCGCATGTGCTGTTTTTGCTTCATGTGGAGAAGGAAAGGCTGATATGGTGCAGGTAAGATTTAATTTGTTTCTAAAAATAGTTTGAAGATACTGTGATGCTGTAAATCGAAGAGAGGCAGATGACATTCATGACTTAGCTTCCGGATTGTAACTAGATTAACACAACGGGTGCCACTAGTGGAGCAGGAACTACTCACCCTTCAGGAGCACCTGAGTTCACCCTCCTCACCCCCCCCCCCCCCCCNATTTTAGTGGGGTTCGTGTTACTCAATCTTTAGTTTTATGTGTATGCTTTGTAGATTGTTGTTTGTCCCTTTGTACTTTTTATATTGGCCGCTCTGTTGTCTGTTTTTAGAGTTACTGATACTGATTACCCCTTTGGTATCTTCAAACTCTTCATAATGATAAAAAAAAACAATTATGTAGATACCGAACAGAGATCAATAGACATATATGTACAAATGTATGTATATAGCTGATTCTGAAAATGTAGCATCCATATACATCTTGTACATGTTCTTTTGGGCAATATCATGGCGACAATAGGAATGTTTTCTACACTAAATGAAGTTCAATGTCAAAACAACAAAGATTTAATGTTTATTGACCAAACAAATTAGGAAACATAATTATGAAAATTATATTTTAGGAAGGACCCATATAGACCGTCTTGGTCTTGATTGTATGGTAGTAGGATTTATAGCTACCTATGTAATCAATGCCCTATCACCACTAACCTTGTGAGTTGGAATCCCGCTCATTGCAGGGTGCACTGGATACAATATTATGTGATGAAGTTTTTCAGTAACTTCCGACAGGTCGGTGCAGTGATATACACTAACTTTTGAACCATGGTCGCCACCTGGTCTCCTAACTTTCATTTTCAAGGAGCCCAACAAATAATTTAGGTGCCCAGCTTTTTTTCAGGTAGATTACAGATATGGTCAATCAGATATTTTAACAATATCTCCATTTTGACAAGTCAATTTTGACTTGTTTTTGGATTCTGTTGTTTTTTTNCTTCGGTATTCTGTTGCGGATATATGTTATATGTGTTTTAAAGTTAATCACCAATTTTAATCTTATACTGTATTTATGAATATGATTAAAACAAAATCTGAAAGAATTAGAAATATGACTAGTGGAGGGTAGTTTGCGGACCGGAGCTGGTAACTGTCCGGAGTTTGGTTCCACTGGGCACATCACCGGTGGCCATTTTATCCATAATGTACGTCACGTACAGGTTTTAAATCATGATCATTTTACCGATATCCTAAGCGCTTTGGCTATCTTAGAGTTAGAATAGAGGGCCGGTGTGTTCATTTTATTTTATTTTATTGTATTTATTAGTAATAGTAATAAAAGATAACGACCCGGCGGCAAAAAATTGACTTGAGGAAACCGACAATCATTTCTCAAGGATAATTCTACTGACACCGCTGATTTCGATATACCATTACCAAAATAAGTAAAATAAAAATCGGAAACCAGTCGCAATTTTGGTACGTCTAAAAACCGGTGCGGGAATTAATAATTCTTGACATCGCTCCCAAAATTTTCAGTCGTCACCTGGGCGAGAAGTAATCGAGTTTTCACTCGCCCAATACAATTTTAAGTCGCCTTGGGCGACTGGGCGACTGTTAGTGTAGATCCCTGCGGTGGTTTTTGCATTAAAAGATGTCCGGTTCATCGTTACCTCCAGTTGTTTGCAGGAGTGCTCGTGTGGTATTTACCTTATTTTGTGTCTGTGTGCATATTGTGGTGTCCATCACATATGTTGTGTTTTTGTTTTGTATGTCTTCGTCTTGTGTCTATATTGCCAGTGTCTCTGGATTTTCCATTTTTGATTGCCACTTAGGTATTTTTGAACGTTTATTGACAATATATTTGTACAGACATCCTTCCACTCGGAATTGATTGTAAACTGTTAATAATTTGAGAAGTCTTGGCCCGGAAGTTTATACGGTAATCAAAATAAGTACAACTGTTAGTCATTCGAAAATCATTTTATCTCATTTAATTCAACATATCTGTATAATAAAGACCATATTCTTAAAATAGTATTTTATCCATTTTCGCCTCTTAATTGTTTGATTGCTTATAAGTTAGATGTTAAATATGAAACAAACAGAAACACTTTGAACTTTGTTTTTTACCTAACAAAAATGTTTGTAAAAAGCTCAAAATGAACAATTTTTTGACAAGTTTCATAATGGTAGAAGTCTGTGACGTATGTATGTCGTAAGTATGACCTATTGCATGACAAATAGTAAATGTGTTTCTATCTCGGCTGCCTAAGTGTTTCATGTTAACGAACTTAGGTAGCTATATTTAAGAAAAACATAACTGGGGTAAATATATATTCATATTTACATACACTATCTGAGACATTGGTTAATTAAAAACGTAGATGTCGTATTCAGTGTTAGGGATGCGTTTCTGGAATAACCATCATTAGCCACGCTCATAATCAGAAGACTAGATAGCATAATTGAAAATCTTTGTGAGGTTACTAAGGGGCCTAAACAGGATAGTCAAAATAAAGTAGACCCTAATACTCTGTTTAATTCTTATTTTAAATAGTTCCAGGGGTGAGAATAATCGAGGATTTGTAATCCTTGGCAGTAATATATGCAGTCTCCTGCACTTTTGTAAAATAAGCCATAATATATAATTTATAAGACTTACTAATAATATGTTGGAGACATTGGTTAAAATAGACACCCTAATGCGTCAATTACTTGAGGAAAACAAGGGGAGAGCAATTTATACGAACAGCCTGGTGCACTTTTGAAAAAATCGCCATTCTTTTCTTTGCGAGTTTGTACACTATAGAAAAACACAGCCAATTACTAGAAGAAAATGCGGGTGATGTTCAGTATTAATTAATTATTGATTTGTATTATAAAAATCAAAGACTTATCATTGTAAATCCTTGTTTCATTTCTGACTGGTATAATACATTAATAGTAAGATCAACAAGTTAACAACAGATAAAAAACCCTATATTGATTGCTTAGCAATATAATTAATACATAATTTTCAATTTCCTGCCGACTATAATCAAAGAAGTCTGCTATTGCTTAAGTAAGACAATATTAGGTATTCTTTGATGCTAGTTTGTTTTTAACATTTCAGAGTGTTGTCCTCTTATCAAACAATTATTATTTTTTATATTAGGTCTCGACAAGAGTCAGAGTCGTTGTGACATGTTTGTACTGTTTTCAACAAGTGCAGCTTCAGCCATGTACAAGGGTGGGTTGATAGTCTAGTGGTTACGCATTCAACTACTTGTAACCACTTTCTACAATGAAGTTCGTAAGAACTTCCAGGTTATCTCCTCATTCAGGACTTGTCTCACCGGTTTTGTAATTAGATTAATATGATGGGTGCAGGAGCTGTTTTCCCTTCCGGAACTTCTGAGTTCACTCCCGGTTTTTAGTGGAGTTGGTGTTACTCGATCTTTAGTTTTATGTGTATGTTTTGTAAATCGTTGTTTGTCCTTTTTCTTTTGGCCATTGTCTTGTCTGTTCTTCGATTTACGGATTCTGATTACCCCTTTGGTATCTTCAAACTCTTCTTCCGACTTGCTTGATACTTACAAACTTTTCTTGACTCAATAAACATAATATCTTTGATATGTTTTGTTCGTAATGGTCTTTATTTTTGAAGACCTCAAATACTAGTATTTCATCTAGAGTGTGAAATGTTTGAAGATACCAAAAGGGACAACAGAAGCCGTGATACAAAGGACAGACAATATAAAATAGACAAATGAAAAAAATGAAAAAGAACAAAAGATGATGTACAAAAAAAACCCACCACAAACTAAAGACTGAGCAACACCACAAAAATCGCAGATGAACTCATGTATACTGGAAGGGTAGACAGTTCAATCTGACATAGACTCTCAGAAGATGACTGAATACGACCAATACTATTGGCATCCTTTGGTCCAGAATTTATGACCAAGTTTTGTTGACTTAATGAAGCATTTCAAAATAAATTAATGACCCACTTGAAAGCATGTGTGTGATACTTCGAGAACATTACCATCACCATCACTGACACGCATGTGCAGTGTGACATTCGGAACAACGAATCAAGTACTAGTTCCAGTTACAAACCAATAAATTATTTATTGCAATATTTCTGCTATTGTAATTTTTTAAAGAAGAATCAAAACAATTTTATCGTTTCTCCCTTTGGTGTATTTAATTTATAAAATTATAGCAAAAAGTTTGATTTAATGTTAATTAAATTATTTAATTCAAAATAAAATGCCAGGGGAAACTATTCCTTAGAAGATTCAATTATTTCTCAGAAAATCACATGATTACTTTGTTCATATTATATTCAATTTAATGTTGTATTTTACTATGTAATGTTAAATTGGATTTTCCATTTACGTGAGTTCTTGGAGAAGGTTAAGTAGCAGTACAATGCACCTTTTGCTTCCAATCATGTTGTGAGGTAAATTAAATATAAAACAAAAACAAAACGATAAATTACTTTGAATATCCGGTTTAGGCCCTGTGGCAGAGGTGTTTACTGCTACGGGTTTTCCGTATTTACCACGGATTTGAGATGCAAAATACGGACTACGGATTTGTTCGCGAAAGTACGGTTTCTGTGGCATTTCAAAATTATAA
Source organism: Gigantidas platifrons (assembly GCA_002080005.1). Taxonomy (NCBI): domain Eukaryota; kingdom Metazoa; phylum Mollusca; class Bivalvia; order Mytilida; family Modiolidae; genus Gigantidas; species Gigantidas platifrons. The sequence goes on along the minus strand of MJUT01053906.1, from coordinate 60,459 downwards.
TTTCCCACACTTAATTTTCCACGAAGCGCTTTAATACTTGTATATGGGTCAATGCATAAAACGTTAAAGCGATCAAGACTTCGAATGCATTGGGAATACTTATAATTTATCGTCTGTTTAGCGTTTGAGAAATGTGCTTGCTTGAAAATCCGAAATGATAAGATGTCAGCAGCCAAAGCTGCAAAGCGGGTGGAATATCACGATGTCAATTGTACGATGCCAAAGAAAAGAAAACAAACACTGCAGAAGTACAAAGACTCATATCACGATTTTGTGGCCTTGTTTGACGGCATCCAAGCGTGCAAGTCTGATTTTTCGTGCAGTCATGCCGGAAAAATGATTGTGAAAGACACGTTGAGTCTAAAGTGCACCATGAAACAAACGAA
>MJUT01053906.1:23713-44252 GCA_002080005.1 Gigantidas platifrons | reverse complement strand
ATTTTCAAATGGCAACCACTTTTTACATATATATTCTTTTTTTTTAGAGGATAAAAAAATTATCGTTGTTTGTTTTATTAATTTGATACAATATTTAAGGTATTTTAAACCACTACTTCTACTAGGTTTATCACCTAACTATCTATATTTACATAATTAATACTCTACCATCATTGCGTAATGTCGACAGAAATGAAGTGGAATAGATTGCAGTGCATTCAAAGATTATTGGGACATGTAAAACAATAAACGACCTTTATTTTATGTTTTTATTTCGATTTTGAGGAAATGAAGGCTTAAGACAGACTTTACTTGTGTTGTTTTAAAGTGGAAATTATGAAATTTTAATATTTCAAAATCGTGTAACTGTATTGAGATGTGGACAGCTTGTCATATATATTCATTTGAATATGTTTTTATTGCGACTTCCTGTATAAAGCGTCTTATTGTGTATGTAAATATATATTTTTATATTACATTTTGTGTTCAAAAGGGTTAATTTGTGCGAAAACATTAGATTTTGGATATCACAATGAACAAATTAAATGAAACTTTTTATGAAAGTTTTGTTTTTCTATAATATCATGTTTGTCTAGAAACGAACTTTAGATCATAGTCATTCTTACATACTTTCTTTTATAAAAATCATATCATTGAGTTCATTTCCTTTTTTTTTCTGTTGTATTCGTGTTGTCCAATCTTTAGTGTTCTGTGTAGTATTTGATTTTTTTTTGTTGTTGGTCTTTTTCCCTTTTTATTTTAGCCGTTGTATTAAATGACCTCCTTCGTTATAATTGATTAACAAGAAGAGTTAGAAGATACATGTATTAATCAGAAGCCGTAAAGTGAAGGACAGGCAACACAAAGGCCAAAAGTAAAATAACAAAAGGACAAACAACGATCTACAAGACATTGCATATAAAACTAAAGATCGAGTAACACGAACCCCATGCTAAAAATCGGATGTGAACTTAGGTGCTCCGGAAGAGTAAGCTGTTCCAGTTCCACTAGTGTTTAAAAGATAGTCATACAATCCATATGAAATACCCAAACACACACTGGAGATATAACCTTGACTGTTGACAAGGATGAAATATAATTCGTAAGATAATTTAACTATACAAATCAAACAAGTGGGAAGATTTTAAAGAGGTTGCATTATTATACATTAACAGTTTTATTTAATTTGAAATAAAATATTTTGCTCCAGGGGCAACAACTATCTATCTAAGGAGTTTTATTCTTATTATATGACTTCATTATCTTTCTACCTTTTTTTTATTATTATTAAGCCATTCTATTGCAAATTTCAACAAATAGGTGGATATATTTAAAGACAAAAATATATTTCATGAACTATTTTCTAATGAAATCTGTCGTTATTGCATAAAAATGTTACATTTCATCGTTAGCAATATTCCAGCATTAAAACGTATTGAATTTAATATTCACATCAAATACGTTATACTAAGGATTGAACCCACTCCTATTCACTATATAGAGCAACATATATAGATCTCAAGACGTGTTAATATTATACATGGTGTTTTCAGCAACTGATATAGATCTCATGACGTGTTATTATTATACATGGTGTTTTCAGCAACTGATATAGATCTCAAGACGTGTTATTATTGTACAGTTTATTTTCAGCCATTGATAATATCTTGGTTAACAACAAGAGAACAAAAAGTCTTGGTGGATGGAGAGGAGTCAAGATCAGTCAAAGTTAAATCTGGAGTACCACAGGGGACGGTATTGGGACCATTAATGTTCTTACTGTATATTAACGACATCGGAGAAAATATAGGATCATCAGTAAGACTATTCGCTGATGACAGCCTCGTCTACATGGCAGTATCATCTAGGAACGATTGTCAGCGACTCCAAGACGATATCACCACCATGGTCAACTGGAATAAGAAATGGCAGATGATCCTCAATCCATCTAAATGCTACACCTAAAGGGAAGCAACCAGTCATATACCCGTACCACATGGAAGAACAAGTGCTTGAATCAGTAAACAAAATCCTTATCTTGGTGTTGAATTGTCCAGCACTCTATCATGGGATACTCACATTAGCAAAATCCTCACAAAGGCCAACAGATCTTTGGGATTTATACGGCGAAATTTAGGCAGATGTTCCACAAATATCAAGCGACAAGCCTACCTCAGCCTTGTAGGACCACACCCTTGAGTACACCAGTAGCGTATGGGATCCGCACCTACAAAAACACATATACCAAATAGAAATTGTACAAAGAAAGGCAGCGCGGTTTACCAAGCACGAATATTCAAGAGATCCTGAAATAGTAACATCAATCCTGCAAGAACTGGAACTTCAAGCACTCCAAGAAAGGCGCAAAACATCACGCCTCCTATTCTTCCACAAAATAATCCACCAAAAAGTAGCCATACTATTACAACCATATTTACAAAAACCTACTAGAACGACCCGACAATACCATCCAAGAAGATTCGTAAGAATAGGATCAACTGGCGATCAGCGGAAACACAGCTTCTTTGTAAGGACCATCAAAGACTGGAATGGTCTTCCACCGGACATTCTAGGAATTGATGACTATGAGGCATTCAAGACCAGCCTCATAGTCCACAGAAGCCAGTAAAATCTCACGAATATTTTTAAGCTGCACATGTACATATGTTTTTAATGAACACATGATGAATGACGTCCCGTCCAGTATTATGCATTCGTGTGATGAGTCAGACGACTATTTACGAATTACCAGTGTAGAAGTAGAAGATATAGATCTCAATAGGTGTTATTATTATACATGGTGTTTAAACGTCTGGTTATATACTTTGTCGTTGCATACACTAACGAGATCATAAGATAACTTCGTTTGACACCCGATTTTTATTAGTGATGTTCGTGATACACAATCGTTATCTTTCTGTGTAAATAAACGTTAGAGAAAACCGCAAGGGCAACCATGAATGCTTTGTTGAAAATTGTCTTTTTAAACGTTAGAGAAAACCGCAGGGGCTGCCATGAATGTTTTGTTGACAATTGTCTTTTTAAACGTTAGAGAAAACCGCAGGGGCAACTAAGAATGTTTTGTTGACAATTGTCTTTGTAAACGTTAGAGAAAACCGTAGGGGCAACCAAGAATGTTTTGTTGATAATTGTCTTTGTAAACGTTAGAGAAAACCATAGGGGCAACCAAGAATGCTTTGTTGAAAATTGTCTTTGTAAACGTTAGAGAAAACCGCAGGGGCAACCAAGAATGTTTTGTTGACAATTGTCTTTTTAAACGTTAGAGAAAACCGTAGGAGCAACCAAGAATGTTTTGTTGATAATTGTCTTTTTAAACGTTAGAGAAAACCGTAGGGGCAACCAAGAATGCTTTGTTGACAATTGTCTTTTTAAACGTTAGAGAAAACCGTAGGGGCAACCAAGAATGTTTTGTTGACAATTGTCTTTTTAAACGTTAGAGAAAACCACAGGGGCAACCAAGAATGCTTTGTTGACAATTGTCTTTCTACACCTTAGAGAAAATCGCAGCGGCAACCAAGAATGCTTTGTTGATAATTGTCTTTTTGTCCTTTTTCATTTTGCCATTACATAGTCTTGGAAAGAAAAAGAACAAAAAGATAAATAATGATTTACAAAGCAATATACAGAAAACTAAATATTGAGCAACACGAACACCACTAAAAATCGGGGTTCAACCCGGGTGTTCCGGAAGGGTTAGAGTTCCTGTTTCACTTGAGACACTCGTCGTTGTACTGTTTAAAGACACACATACCATATATGGAAATCGTGTTGGATTAACCCCAAAATCTATACACCTAAAAATATTGCCGGTATCAGATCATATCACTGTACTTTGGTTTTTTATGGATGTTTTTCTCTCTGATCGAATTCCTTTAAACGCTATGTTCTTATTATGACATATTTAACCCTGTGTAAAATTATCTTCTTATAAATATCCCACGGCTAACATGCATTAGTCGATTATGACACTTACTGAGAAATTTATTACGCTTCCGCATGATAAATAATAAATGTATGAAAGTCAATGCCTCAAACTAACCTACATTAAATCATTGATATTTGAATATAACACATGGTTGTTTTAAAAGAACACCTACAAATCATCAAAGGGAGATAATGAAATATAACATACATTGTCAATAATTCTTATAATACGTAGTTACGGTACATAAAAGAGACACCTGCAAATCATCAAAGGGGGGATAATAAAATATAACACACACTATCAATAATTCTTATAGCACGTTACGTAAAAAAGACACCTACAAATCATCAAAGGGGAAATTAATCCTTATAACACGTGGGTACGTAAAAAAATAAAGGGTGCACTCGACTCGCAACCGCAAGTGATAAAGTTTACCAGTTGCTTGCCCATGGTCGGTGGTTCTCTCCGGGTACTCCGGCTTCCTCCACCACTAAAACTGGTCGCCATGATATAGCTGACATATTGTTGAAAGTGGCGTTAAACACCAAAAATCAAATCATCGTAAAAAAATACACCTACAACTCATTAAAGGGGATATAATAAAATATAACACACACAGTCAATAATTCTTATAACACGTGGTTACGTAAAAACGACACCTACACATCATCAAAGGGGAGATAATAAAATATAGCACACATTGTCAATAATTCTTATAACACGTGGTTACGTAACAAAGACACTTAATTACAAATCATCAAAGGGGAGATGATAAAATATAACAAAACACTGTCAATAATTCGTATTACATGTTGTTACGTAAAAAAAACAACACATACAAATCATCAAAGGGAAGAATAATAACATACAACACACATTATCAATAATTCTATACTATCCTTAATTTATTTTAATTGTGTTTTCTGTTCTACTTCGATGTACGGATTCTGATTACCCCTTTGGTATCTTCAAACTCTTCTTATTTTAATTGTTCTCGCATATGCTTCTCATTATGTGCCCATCACAATCAAATATTAACTCTAAGAATCAATCAATGCCTACATTGTTCTCATATTTTCCGATATTGAATATTTCAATAATCTGCGTTTTATATTATACAATCAATATTAAAAGGCAGAAGAGATACCAATAATTTATCAACAAATCGAAAATCTATATATTGACAACTTTCGACTGCCACTTAAGGTGGTACCATACACTTCAGGTAAAATTTGATCTGCTCGTTTAATTTTTTTTTTTTTTTGGCAGTGTGTTTGAATATATCCACTGTAATAAATATTAAAATTTTAGCACATTCCAACCAACAGACTCAGATCTATAAATTCACTAGCCACATAGCAGCTTTTCTCTCTGTGGGTTTTATCGCCGAGATGCTTGAAATCTGCATACAAACATCATATGATCAAAACGTTCAACTGATTTTAAAGAGCTATCTCCCTGTAGTGTATGCTACCCCCTTAAAAAGTATGGAGAGTTGGGTAGGGACGAAAACTTTAGTCTCGTGTAGCGCCGGCAATGTGCCTACTATTTTCCGTAATCTACAAAAGAGCTCATTAGCATGCAGGGAGTGTAGCACTATCTATACACATTACTCACTGGTCCATGGTCAGGCTTTCCGTATTATGAAGAGTTTGAAGATACGAAAGGGATAATTATAATCCGTAAATCGAAGAAGAACAGACAACACAATGACCAAAAGTTAAAGGACAAAAGGACAAACAACGATCTACAAAACATACATATAAAACTAAAGATCGAGTAACACGAATCCAACTAAATCGAGGGTGAACTCATGTGCTCCAGAAGGATAAGCAGTTCCTGCTCCACTAGTGGCACCCGTTTTGTTAATCTATTTACAAACCCGGTGATAAGTCATGAATGAGGAAAGGACCGGGAAAAGTTTACTACAAGTGTAACATTTGTGACACAGATATTCCATAACGGTCAACCAAGTCATGGTGGCGAGAGTAAAACTTTCGATATGATGACTTCAACTTAACCAAGAGGAACCTTTGGGTCAGTAACTTCCTTGTTAGCGGCAACCCTCTATCAAGGAAATCCTGATAGGAACCACAAGCTCTGGAGTATCGCATCAACTGAGAGATATATACTCCATATGCAGGTGTTGCTGAAATGTTGCTACATATAAATGGAAAGTTCACAATGGGAAAATTGAAATCATTCCATTTATCGTAAAGGGCTCCCCTATCCACCACCAGCTCTGTTGGTTTCAGCCCCGGTACCCAGTACCTCACTAGTAACCAGCGTAAATCAATCAGTATGGATAGACAAACTAATGGTCAACAATAACAAGACAAAAAACAATCAATAATAAACGTGAGCAAACGTAGAAAACTGAAATTTAAAACAGGTGGTGAACTCAGGTGTTCCGGAATGGTAAATAGTTAAATAGGTCCTGCTTCACATATGGTACCCACCATTAGACTTAAACCAGATCGAGAAAAATGTAAGGGTCTACAAAGGCTTTGGAAAGATAAAAAAAATCTAGTCTATAGTAAAATTAAGAAATAGAGGTCCTTTGAGTGATAGACTACAGCCACAGTGTACCTTCCTAGATTGTAGTCAGTTCTGGCCGTGGGTTTAAACTGTCTAGGCGTCATTTCTTAAAAACGTGGATCATAATGGCTAACGTTGTGGAGAATGTTGGACTTGTCTACATTATTGTCCTCTTTTGGCGATTTTAAAAACTGTAGCTGCATTGACTGTATCTGCTATAGAATGTTAAATTCGTCCCTACTCAGCTCTCCATACATTTTCAGTGACAGTCAACAGTTGTCCCCCTGTTGTCTCATTTCTTCGTCATTTCTTGGTATCCTTTTGATATTGCTGTTATTGCCCTGAATATTCTGCTGAACGCTTACCAACAAACAATCGATCAATCAATTATTTCTTGAAAATTTATGGGCTTTGAGTTGGACCGAATACTAGTAATACTTATGACCCACAGCTTAACATGAAAAAGATGATGGGTGACACTAGAGGAATGGGAACTGCTTACCCATCAAGAGAAGTTGAGTACAGTCTAGCGCCGATTTGTAGTGGAATTCACGTTGCTCAGTCTTTTGTTTTTTGTGTAGTCGTTTGTGAATCATCATTGTTTGTCTCGTTTTCTGTATTTCTTTAGGCCAGTGCATTGTTTGTCCCCGTCTTTTTCGCATCTTCAAACTTTTCTTGGGCAAATATGTCAATTTATTTCACCGTTGCTTGAATCGAGAACAAAAGGCTAAGTATTACATTGACCTTTAATCTCGCCTCATTTTTGTGCCTGTCTCAAACCAGGATCTGTATATTCATTGGCTTCCGCCGTTCGTCGACAACATTTCTGGATATTACAGATTTACATTCACCAAAGGTACGATTTGTGTTGCTGCGGTTAGCAATGTGCATGGTATGTCATGGCGGCAAGTTTATTGACGAATGAAAACAGAGTACACGGCAAAAACCGGAAATAAGCTCCAAAATACTGATCAACTTTACAACATGCATCATTTTCGAATACAAATCACCGCAGGTGCAAATCAAAACCGGGAGTAAACTCTGGTGCTCCGGAAGGGTAAACAGTGTTCCTGCTCCACATGGTGCACCAGTCATATAATAGTATTATAACATTATAGCATCTACGAGTCTTAATGGACAAACCGTGTGAATATTATGAATATTTCGTCAGAAAGGATTTGGGAATAGGTTCATTCTATGAAAGAACTTGATATCATGGATCTAAATTTTCTTGCATTGTTTTATAAAAGACACGTTCATAGATTCCTAAATTTGTGGATTCCGATTTTCAAGAATAAATATAGAAGGATATAAATTATTGATGTTATGTAATATCGTTGTTCCCGGAAATGGAATGAAACATTTGACTAGGATTCTTAAATTTGTGGATTGGTATAGCCACAAAATCCGGGAAAATGTGTTCCCCACGAATAAAAATTGCTTCATAACGTTCTAAGTTCCGTGTTGTGATGTCCATTACGATTTCCGCATGAGCACGTTATTTGTGTTTGCTTGTTTATAGTGGTGTCCAACACATATTGTGGTGTGTTTATGCTTTGTGTTTCCCTGTATTGTGTACTTTATGTTGCCAGTTTCTCTAAATTGTACTCTAACGTTTATTACAACAAATGGCGAAAATTAAAGAAAACTCTTCCATAGATTTTTCACTTGGCACTGGATCTTCAATATCTCTCAGAAGTTCTCAGACTAAACAATACTAAAACAAATATACACTGAAAGGGTCATATTGGTAAATCAACAATAAATACAAAACCATTATAAGAAAAGAGGCCCAGTGGACTGAAGCTGTATCGCTCACCTGTTATTTTGCTTTAGTGAAGCTTTATACAGAACATTCCATACCAAATTTCAATTACCTTGGCTAAATAATTTTTAATTGGCCAATCACAAACATGAACTGCATATGGCGGTCATGTTAGTTGCACGATCGGCACGAAATTTTGACATTTTGTACAGAATCTCCCATAAACCATTCATGCAAAGTAACAATTCATTGTTCTTCCGGGTTTCAGAGATGATGTCTTTTAATTTCAGCCAATCAGAAACAGATTTGCGACAATGTTTTTTCATCCAATCGGGATGAAATGAGGAAATTGTATTTAGGACCGTTAATAGATTCTTTGTATTATTAAGTCAAACGGTTTCAGAGGAGTAGATTTTTGAAAATCGACTCACAAGAAAAACAATTGCTTAAGGCGTCCAAGTTTGTTAACGTATCGTGACGAAATTAACAATATTTAAAGAGGACCTCCAATAGAGGAATAATTTGGCCGAGTGGTTTTAGAGGAGAAGATTCAAATGTGAAGAGTGTTCCGACAGACGACGAACAACAAGCGATGACAAAAAAGGTTGTCACTAACATTTACAAAAAAAAAGTCAAGCTTGAAATACTTTCAAAAACATCTTGGAGACCCACTATATCATAAAAGGCAGATACAAGAACGCCATAGAATGTTTTCAAATACCCACCTTTTAGCAATACAAAATAATGTAGACACATCATTGATGACTTGCAAGGACCAACAATGTGATGAAAAAAACAGATGTAGTTACATCGTGGAATACTTTCAAAGACCAGATAGATAAAAATAGAGCATGCGCAAAACATTCTAGTATACTATAATGCACCATTCATGACTTACTACCAGGTTTCTAACATGAATGACACTACGGATACCACATATGGAACAGGAACTGCTTACCCTTCCAGAGCACATGAGTTCATCTCCGGTTTTAGTGTGGTTCGTGTTGCTCGAGCTTTGGTTTTCTGTGTAGTATTTTAAGATCATGATATCTTCAAACTTATCTGATTATAAAATGCAGAACGCAAATACACAATTTACTACTTTTAATACATATTACAGTAAGTGAAAGCATATCAGGCGAACTAATTTTGTCAAGAAATCTATACTATCGTTGCATTTCGAGCAAACTATATACACGATAGTATGTTTATGGATGGTCGGACAATGTGACGTCACGTTAGAAAACAACGATATTATGTTAATATCACTCTAGGATATGTATTGTATTATCGCATGTAAAGTCAACGCGAAAATGTACAAATAATTGATCAATAATAGAGTGAGTGATTGTTGTTTAACACCAAATGAACAATGTTTCAGCTAATATCGTGACGAGATCAAGTTATCCTCAATGAATTGGTGATGATATTCGCTTTGTACTAGACCAACACGCATTGGATGGATCTTTATAGTGATAGCTTACTTAAACAACAGTTCACGGGTAGGATCATGTCAAACCAGTATCTTACTCCTTTTAGTTGCATGCTTACCGAAGAAGCAGCAAACATCAATTTTATAGTCTTTGGTTTGACACGACCGGAGTTTTAACCCACTATCTGCCACACTTGATGCGAGCAAGTTAACAATTACACCATCGAAGCGATTCAAGACATAATAGAAGAAGAAACAATCAACATATGGCACCAGCATAATAATTGGTTGCATCTAAAGGACATACTGAAGGTTCTTAGACCAATAGTTTAGCTGTAAAGCAAATAGCCCCTTTTCGCGTCATTTTCTATTTTGGCATGTGCTTGGTATTCTCTAACGTTTATTTTGGCTATCACATTCAGGTAATTTGGCTTGTCCTCCTATCTTGACTCTTAAATCATTTGGCTTTCCAATATGCTGATTATGAGCGTACCAGGCGACCGTTTAACTAAAGGTCGTAAGTCGTAAACGTAGACGCAAGTGTACCAAAGCTTACGACCGTTTCACTAACAATTAGAATTTACGACTTGCGTGTATCTACCACCACTCTTAACTTTGCGATCACTTTTTATCTTAAGTCGTAAATCATAATTGTTAGTGAAACGATCGTAACTCTTAATTAAGAGTACACGGTTTGATGACGATAATTCCAGATTCATTTGTACGGATTATGCTATGTTAAATGCTTGCAGTGTTTGTATTATTGGTGTTGTATAATATCTCAGATTGGAGAGGTGTACACGATACAATATTATGTTATTTAGTTTGTCGTTTGTCAGTGTCGGTGGTTTTCTCTGGGTACTCCGGTTTCCTCCACCAATGAAACTCACCGCCACGATATAGCTGAAATATTGTTGAAAGTGGCATTAAACACCATAAGCCTATCCCAGATTTTGAGCAACTGCTTTATTCTTGAACTCTATAAAATGATCAATACAACATGATTATTTCTTAATTTTATTTCAAAGATCTAGTTTTGTGATACAAGTTCTTATTTTTATTTTAATTACATAATTCAATAATGCATATAAATAATAACATTTTCCTTATATGATTGCTTAACCACAAAATAGTTCTAGTAAGTTGAATACATGTATTTTGAACTGTGAAAACGTTGTGATTCATATTTCTATATTTGCGCGTTTTGTTTTTCTTTAAGAAGAGTTTGAAGACGTGGTAACACGAATCCGTAAATCGAAGCAGGACAAACATTCATGTTGCCCTTAGCAACTGTTATAGTAAAAACGTGAGTGGTGTTATATACATAGCAACCATTATCTTGATTCTCTTAGTCTTTGTGTCTTTTGTCCGAGATATTTTTTAGTTTCTCTAGATGTATATCACTACGCGCTGTCTAGTTATATTGCATAAAAGGTAGTTTATCACAAAGTTCCAGACCAGGAGAGGATTTACTTCTTTCCATATCGTATTTTGTGTATCGATCCAATACCATTTCGACTAAGAGGCTGTCCGAACGATAATCGTGTTTGTATCGGTATAGCATTGGCGATATGTCCAAACCACATGTGAGATCGCTTCGGTAACTCATTCATATCGTCTTCGGACTCGTGCCTTGATAAAGCGCGTAAAGAATCAGCCAATAAGTGTTTGCGAATTAGATCTGGTTCTTTGGACAAAAGTTTATACAAGAATCTGCTGTCTATTGGATCCGAACTTAATTTGTCTACTACTAATTCTGTTGAGAATATTACTGGTACTATTACTAGGAGCAGGCAGGAAATTATGTAGCGAAACATTCTGAAATAATAATAAGATTGAATTAGACACATGAAATGAAGATGATGATTGTTATAATTAAAGTTAAGGAAACCCGAAGGTGCAATCAAGACAGGGCAATCCAGAGACACTTGCAAGGTTAAACACACAAGGCACAGGGTGAAGGAAAACAAAGCAAAAACACCACACAACACAGAAAGTTAAGCGATGAACAGCATGGACTCAACCATAAATTCGGATGTCTTATCCTTGTTGTGGTGTCCGCAACGATTTCCGCATGAAAACGATGTTCGGTCCGTCTTTACCTCCAGTTGTTTGTACTGAGGGATCATGTCTTATTTACGTTATTTGTGTTTGTTTGCGCATAGTTGTGTCTAACACATGTTGTGTTCTGTATTTGCTTTGTTTTGTTCGTCTTCGTCCTGTGTGCCCTATGTTGCCGGTTTCTCTGGATTGTCCATTTTTGATTGCCCGTTTCGGTATTCTCTAGCGTTTGTTTATATAAGAGGCAGGAACTGCTTGCCATTCGAGATCACCTGATTTTACTGGAATCCAAGTTGCTCATCCTTTTGGTTTTCTGCGTGTGTTTTGTTTTTGCTGGTTTTCGTCCAGTGACCAATGTTGCCCGTCCATTCTTGATTATCACTTCCGTTTTCTCTAACGTTTATGTTTTACATTTTGTTAATAAACGAGAAACAATAAGACCACACCATCATAATTAATGGTAATAACAGAAATATTGAAACAGCCATCTGATTATTTTATACATTATTATGACTCGCATTATACTTTTATGTTAAATATTCTATGTTGAATAGATTTTGGGTAAATATCTGTTCATATCGTGTCGTTTAGAGTTTTGTGTCAAAAATGGCCGCGATACAAAAGCACCAACAGAAAAAACAAAGCCAAAAGGTTCGATTGACATCTTACATCATAGCTTCCACGTGCAAGATACCTACAATGTAAACTTCAAGACGGAGTGTCTGTTTTTCCTACAAGCAGGAAAATGAAAACGCGAAACAAAAGCAGACCTTATTTTACATGAAAAACCATTTGATGTCTTCCAATTTCAACTACATGTATTTTTTGCATCTTTTTTTTAAAGGAAATCAAGCCCCGTCTCTTTCTCATTCTCCTATAAATTAATTGGCCGTTCACTAAAGTCAAGGTGTGTCTTCCTATTTGGTTTATAGTATAGCAAAGAACTGCTTAAAAATAACATCAACACGTCATCATTTGTAACATAGACGTAAATATAATTCGAAAATAAGATCATTATGACGTGGACATTTGATATTTTCCATATAATGTTATACATTAAATTGTGTAAATTGGTATAAACAGACATCTTTGCGTCCATCGTAATTATATTGTATTTATGCACAAAAGGAGGAGAAGCACACATTCTCCAGTAATACCAACATCAGCAATTTAACAACTCAAATATCACTGCTCCCTGGGGATATCTTTAATTACTATTACTAGCATGAAATGGTTTCAATAATATAACAATGCAACATTTTGTATTGGAGTACTTATTATCTGGTAGTACGCGGATGACTTCGGGGAAGTTACACAAAGCATTTAAATTAATGTTTCTGCCTTTCTTGAAAGGTCTTTCATGACTATCATCAATAATTCAATTAAGTAAATACCTTCAAGTTATAGTTATTAGCTGATTCTATTGGATAAAAAAAAGTTGGTCAATTTTAGGGACGTGAGCCTGCTTTGTTGTTATTAAGCTATTATTGTGTTTTAGTGCTATTTGAGATATCCATGAAGAAACACTATTGTATTAAACCACTTTATAATCAAGGAGGTTGACATTTCTGTTTGTTTAAGTAGCAAACAGTTTTTTCTAAAGAATTGAGAAAAGAAATCGTTAGAAGAGTTTAAAGATACTAAAGGGGTACATCAGAATCCATAAATCGAAGAACAGACAACACAATGGCCAAAAGAAAAAGGACAAAAGGACAAACAACGATCTACAACACATACTAATGCGTGACGCCTTTCGCATAAGATAATCTGGATATGAAAGACCATAAATCACTTGTCAATATAAAGGGAGGTAACCAGCATAGCAAATAAGCATACCATTTGGTCTGACCTGGTACCCCAAGTTAAACAGTAAATATTACTTGAGCAACAATGGAAAGAACAAAATCCAAAATAAATTATGCAAAAGTAAGTATACTATTTAGTTTGAACTGGTACCCTATGTTAAACAGAAAAGGTTGCTTAACCAACACTCGAAAGAACAAGGAGAATCCGAATTAAATTATAAGATTTAGAGTGCCATCATGATCATGTGATATATCAGCGTCTATTTATATCGTCAATTCCTATCAGCACTAAAGTTTGTGACGTCGAATAAAGTACACGTATATCAGCCGTAACTGAAACCCATAACGACGCTCAAAGGATATGCATCACTGCCCTGTTGTAGCGTCTGCTCCCATACATGTGTTCTAAGGATTAGGGTTAGGATTGTAGTGTTTCACGCCACCTTCAACAATATTTCAGTTATATCGTGGCAGTCAGATTTACTGGTGAAGGAAACCGGAGAAAACCATGACCTGTGGCAAGTCACTGGCAAGCTTTATCAGATAATGTTGTATCGAGTACATCTCGCCATGAGCGCGGGATTCGAGCTCACAACTTTAGTGATGATATGCACTGATTACATAAATAGTTGTAAATCCATCTACCATACGATCACGACGACGACTACCCATATGTGTTCTAAGAAAAGTTTACAGATACTAATGGGGTTATCAGAACCTTATATAGAAGAGGAACAGACAACACAATTGTCAAAGGAAAAAAGACAAAAGGACAAACAATGATCTACAAAACATTACACAGACAACTAAAGATCGAGCAACACGAACTCCATCTATGGAAACATCTCGGAAATAAGTATATCGCGAATTAAAGTTATATTTCAATTTACCAAGATTTTGAAATTTTTTTTTGGGAACCTCAATCAAGATTTCAAGATTTTATTGGATAACGCTCAGACACAATATCAAAGCAATCAACTACAGCGACGTTTCAGCCCATAAATCTAGATTAACGCCGCCACTGTTTATTGATGTGCCTGCACCAAGCAAGGAAGGTGAGTGCTCATGTATACATGTATGTGAGTATGTCTCTGCCTCTACGATTTGATTGTATTTGTAATTGTTCCAATAGTGTGGTAAAGTTTTTGTTTTTGATTTGATTACAATACAACGATATTTTTTCTAATACATTTTTATTTTTTGCCATGATGAATATTGACTCAGTCTCAGAGAGTAATTAAAATGAAATAAATAACATTATCTCCATAAAATCATACGCGTGACTGTTCTTTCTTTGGATTCTCTATGTCGTTTTCCCAGTATAAACATTTGACCCCCATCTATTAATTGTCCACTGGGAAACTTACAAAATCCATTAGTTACCGTCTCGATTGAACTACGAGATGTATCTTAAATATAAACACAAGATAACAGCTTGGTTAATAGCCCACTAATTAAAATTATAGAAAATATATATAATACAATAATTGCTTTTTTAGTATACCTTGTTTCTATACATTGTATGGTATTTATCCCATGGGGCTATTTCTGTACAATTTTACAGATTACCATGATAATGCACATTAGCTATGATACACAAAATGTTTACCTCTCGCGCAAGTTTGTGTGGTGATCATAATGTTGGATCAAGAAGGACGATGTATGGTTTTGACCAATCAAGAAAGCAGATTTGTTTGGTCATTTAATCAAATCAATTATTACATAATTATTATTATTATTATTATTATTATTATTATTATTATAAGGCATTTTACATATAATTTCAAACTATAGTTTAATGAGTATTTGGTATTTATCGTCAGAGGTTTGTCACCTATATTGTGACTATCAGATTTTATTGAGTAAGAAAACCCACACCATTATAACGAACTGACCAGTGAAAAATCTGACCATGGGAAGTTGATTGGAAACCACCACAGTACTTGACGAGGTGTCATAAGACAACGACCATAACGACTTGTTTGGTCCCCAATTCTTAATATTATACTTTACGTTTTTATTTTCCCTATTTGTCTATGTTAGCGCAGCCAGTCAATATTTTAGTATATGGACCGGTCAATATTTTAGTATATAGACCGGGCCCGATCAATATAACGTTTTATTCCGGATTTTGTCCGAACTGGTTTTTTGTTTTAGATATACAATAACAAAAACATGTCGTCTGACAGATTTGCATGTATTGACTATAATATAACCAATAGTTCATGGCATTTCGGGCCAAATGGCAGTTTATGGACCGGTCTGTCACCCACAAAATAGTATATGGACCTCAGCTTCGCTTCGGTCCATATAATATTTTGTGGGTGACATCCCGGTCCATAAACTGCCATATGGCCCTTTGTGCCATGAACTATATGTTAATTATTACCTTTTTGCACCGAACAATTCATCAATGATTTTTTCATAGATTACATTGTGGAGCGTGAACTATAGTTTTAGTTGTAGAATCCACGAAGACGATCTTTGTTTACATTTGCGTGAACTGTAGTTTTAGTTGTAGAATCCACGAAGACGTTCTTTGTTTACATCGGCGTGGACTATAGTTTTAGTTGTAGAATTCACGAAGACGTTCTTTGTTTACATTGGCGTGGACTATAGTTTTAGTTGTAGAATCCACGAAGACGTTCTTTGTTTACATCGGCGTGGACTATAGTTTTAGTTGTAGAATCGATGAAGACTTTCCTTGTTAACATTGACGTGGACTATAATTTTCGTTGTAGAATCCATGAAGACGATCGTTGTTTACATTTTCGTGGACTATAGTTTTAGTTGTAGAATCCACGAAGACGTTCTTTGTTTACATTTTCGTGGACTATAGTTTTAGTTGTAGAATCCACGAAGACGTTCTTTGTTTACATTGGCGTGGACTATAGTTTTTGTTGTAGATTCCAATCAAACGATCTTTGTTTACATTTCCGTGGACTGTAGTTTTAGTTGTAGATTCCAAGCAAACGATCTTTGTTTACATTTGCGTGGACTGTAGTCTTAATTGTAGAATCCATGCAGACGATTTTTGAATACATTAGGGTGGACTGTAATTTTAGTTGTGGAATCCACACAGAGAATCATTGTTTACATTTGTGTGGACTGTATTTTATGCTGTAGAATCCACGCAGACGATCAGTGTTCACATTTGAGGGGATTAGTTATAGTTGTAGAATCAACGCAGAGGATCTTATGTTTACATTTGAGTGGGCTGTAGTTTTAGTTGTAGAATCCACACAGACGATCTTTGTTTACATTTACATGGGCTGTAGTTTTAGTTGTAGAATCCACGAAGACGATCTTTGTTTACATTTCTCCGTAATTATCGTTAATTACATTGCACCTTACTGATATGTAGGATGGTAGTAGAAGGAAATGTTAACTTAGTTTGCGTTTCAAGTTCTTCCTGTTCTCAATTGATTAATCTTTACAATTGGTAATTAGTTATTGAGGGTCAAATGTTCAAGTGGGAAGATAGTGCTTGAACAGCCACGCATGGTCAAATAGATTTCGTGTAATTATTTGTGTGCTAATGACCATGGCGGATAAAAACATGTTAAGACTAGGAGAGGCCATCGTGACGACATAATTTCTGTAAATAACATTAAAAATGTCATTAACTTGTTGTCATGTATGGTTTTGCTGATTTAATGTTTCTGTAAATAAACGTTACAGAATACCGGGGGAATTAAAAAAGGACAATCTAGAGAAACTGGCAACATAGGGCACACAAAACGAAGACCAACAAAGCAAAAACACAACACAATATGTATTGGACAGCACTATACGTAAAGAAACACAAATAACATAAATAAGACATCAGTCCTCCTACAGACAACTGGAGGTCAAGTACGAACCAAAGAAACACAAATAACGTAAATAAGACACCAGTCCTCCTACAGACAACTGGAGGTCAAGTACGAACCAAAGAAACACAAATAACGTATATAAGACATCAGTCCTCCTACAGACAACTGGAGGTAAAGTACGAACCAAAGAAACACAAATAACGTATATAAGACATCAGTCCTCCTACAGACAACTGGAGGTCAAGTACGAACCAAAGAAACACAAATAACGTATATAAGACACCAGTCCTCCTACAGACAACTGGAGGTAAAGTACGAACCAATCGTCAGTTTTATGTATTGTTTAGATCATCACGTTTTTCTCAGGTGAAGTGAAATCATGAAATAATGAAATCCTAATCTGATGGCGGGTATTGTATAGGAAGCAGGACCTGTTACTCTTCGCGAACACCTGTGAGTTCATGCATTGTTTTTTGGTGAGGTCCGGGTTGATTTTTTGTTGTTGCCTGTGTGCATGGATTGTTCATTCTTGATTGTCCTTTCGGTTTTCTCTAACGTTTTGTTCGAAAGGAAACGTAATCATTCATTTTCATAAACATTCCTAAAGCCAACAAAGCGTGTTTAAAATCAAATGAGCCTATGAAGGTCAGAATAGTTCATTCGATTTGTGATGGCGATTACATAATTCATAGAACGCTGGTTAAAGGTCAGGTTTAACTATTTGAAAGACAAAATGAGAAACCCCTAAGGCTTGTCTAAAGCTTCGGATAAGGAGAATATGCTCTTAAATAGTGTATCAATACAATAATTGATTAAATCGTATCGTGCATGGCATTTATGGGTTAATGCGTTCTACTAGGATTGTTATAGAATCCTATTTGGAATATAAACTTTGACATTTTTATTTCACCCTCTGGAATAGTTTATTTGGGGTGGGTGTATGGAAAGTGTATTATATTTACTTCATACGTAAGTTTCTTTCAAAATAATTAAAAGTGACATTTCTGATCATACATTTTACCTAATAGTAGGTTAATTAAATAAAACCGGCTGTCTTAATTATAATTCCGTCCTTTCCTCGTTCATGACTTATCATCGAGTTTGTAACAAAGGTACACGACGGGTGCACCATTTGGAGCAGAAACTGAATACATTTACGGATCACTTAAGCCCCCTGATTTTAGTGAGGTTCGTGTTGCTCGATCTTTATGTTTCTGTGTAATGTTTTGTAGATCATTATTTGTACTTTAGGTCATTGTATTTCCTGTCCTTCCTCGATCGCCACAATACCGGTATAACTGGTATATTGTTGAAAGAAAGTGGCATTAATCACCATAGACGTAACACAACATAAACCATCCTTCTTCGATTTGTGGTTTATGATTACTAGTACAGCACGATCATATACAACTGATTGTAAAGTCAAATAATTTTTTAAAAAATCTTTCGGGCCAAAGGACATAAACAGGACAACCAACGTAGGCTAAGGGTCTTTATGGGTCATGGAGATTAACATTAGTTCTAATAAATTACATTAATTTAAGAACTGTAAAATTCATACATGAATCTATCTATTAAACCATATCAGTGCCGAATCACTGGCTTCTAAGCGGACGTTACCCTCGTTGAACACTAGTCTACCAGCAGAGATATTGACCCAGTGATAGCTATGAGAACAAACATAGAGTATCTAATTAAATGTGCCAACTTATATCTAATTTACATAGTTTAAAATATCAATATTGCAATGATGATATAACAGCTTCATCATCTGATATAACAGTATAAAAATAAAGAACAATAAGGAAATTAAAAGCTAAAATTGTTCAATTTATACTTTAATGTGGTTTCTTAAACGCAAGGTTATTATTACAAATAATACTATTTTGAAATTCGTTATTATTAAGGTTTTGATTACATATGTGACTTCCGTTCTGTGAGGAAGTGAACAATTTTCTTTTTAATTTATATTAAATACTACCAAATTTAATTCAACACTGAACTATTCATTAAATATCTTATTTTACGAAAATGGTACTGAACTCTCCGGTGTATTAGGACTTTTGTAGATATAGGCAAAAAATTGATACAATATATATATGGTATTATTTTGTAAGAAAACACTGGTTCGCCAGCGTGGAGAAAGTGCATCAAAATTATGAGGCGCTCACGAAGTGTAAGTACATCATGTGTCTTATAAAACAACTGTCGTGTTACTCGTGTTCTTGTCGGGTCAATGGATGTAACACCAGTTATGCAAAGTCCACTATTCTCTTTACAAATAATCAGGTACAAATGTTTGAAAGTTGTCTACAGCAACATTACATAATGGGCAAAAATGTAGTCATGTACATGTAACAGTGTTTTCACAATATATGTTTTTGATATATCATTACAATATCAGAAAATAATTTGTGTAATTCATAAATTATTGATAAATATTAGACAAATTCGAAAGGGCAATCAAGATTATTTTACACAGTCAAACAAGATGTCTGCAATATTGTGTTTCATATCCAATACATAATGGCTTCAAAAACCTTACTTTATAATTTATTAGAGATCACTGAATAACTGAAAGAAAAGAGAACGATTCAATCGAATTTTAGGACCTGACATTTAATTAATTTTTTTTAGGTTGCAGTAATATGATAAAGGTTACTGTAACAAAATGATAAAGTATGACAACAACGTCATCGATGAATGTCCTTTCAGATTTACGTGAATCAAAATTTATCGTAGAAACGTAGACATGATATTTAGTACCCATGACGCGGCTATGGAATAACCTTCATCAGGTACGCTCAAAGCCAATTAATTTAAGTCTTTGTTAGCAAGGAAACCAAAGACCTTAAACAGGAGAGCCAAAATCGGTAAATATAATCTGTGCTTGATGGAGGAATACCTTAGTTTTAATAATAATTGCATGATTTATAAAATGTAAGAAGAGTTTGAAGATACAAAAGGGGCCATCATAATCGGTAAATCGAAGGACAGACAACACAATGGCCAAAAGAAAAAGTACAAACGGACAAACAACGATCTACAAAACATAGACATAAAACTAAAGATCGAGTAACAGGAAGCCCACTAAAAACTAAAGGACAAACAACGATCTACAAAACATAGACATAAAACTAAAGATCGAGTAACAGGAAGCCCACTAAAAACTAAAGG
>MJUT01053895.1:9994-23786 GCA_002080005.1 Gigantidas platifrons | reverse complement strand
ACAATCTATATTTTTGGTAAAAATTCATTAAAATCAAAATCCTTACCACATGCACATCTTTGATGTATGCACAAACGATCTGCAATATAAAAACTTCCTAGCGTAAAAACTTTAGGAGGAGTTGCGCGGACAAACCATGTACCCTTTTTGCCAAATTCACCAAAAAATTACTAAGTTCAGCAATCTATATTTTTGGTAAAAATGCACAAAAATCAAAATCCTTACCACATGCACATCTTTGATATATGTACAAATTGATCTACAAAATGAAAACTTACTAGCAGAAAAACTGTAGGAGGAGTTGCACGGACAAACCATGTACCCTCTATGCGGACAGACAGACGGACAGACAGGGTGAAACCTTTATACCCCCCCAAACTTTGTTTGCGGGGGGTATAACAACAATTGATCAGAACCTTGTCAGGAACATTTCTACCAAGTATGGTTCCAATCCATCCAGTGGTTCTTGAGAAGAAGTTTGTTTTACATATTTCCCATAGGATCGCTATATTAAATTATGTCCCCGCTGGCAGCCATCTTGGATTTCCAATTGACACAAAAATAACAAACTTGGTAGAGGACTACCCAGTCATCATTTCTATGATGTTACAATTCCATCGGCTGAGTTTCTGACAAGAAGATCTTCAAAGTTTCAACCAATCAGAACACATTATTGACCCTGGCCTGGCAGCCATGTTGGATTTCCAATCTGCACCAAAATAATAGATCAGGTGTAGAACCATCCAAGTAACATTCATATAATGCAAAATATTCAATTTATTGAGTAGTTTCTCACAAAAAAGGTTTTTCAATGAAATTCCCATACAGTCCAATGGTCCGCTGTTGGCGGCCATCTTGGATGGAGGTCTGGGTCACTGGATATAATTTTGAAAGTTGACCATTTAAGTACCATTCATGCCATGTTTGCTTTAAATTGGCTAACTGGTTTCAGAGGAATTTTTTTTTTTTAATTTTTCCAATAGGGTCCTATGTTAAAACAATGTTCGCTGATGGTGGCCATCTTGGATGGAGGTCGGGGTCACAGGACATAATTTTAAAAGTTTACCACCTAAGGACCATTCATGCCATGTTTGATTTAAATTGGCTTACTGGTTTCAGAGGACAAAAAATTAAACATTTTTCCCATAGAGTCCTATGTTAAAACTATGTTTGCTGATGGTGGCCATCTTGGATGGAGGACATTATTTTGAAAGTTGACCACCTAAGGACCATTCATGCCATGTTTGCTTTAAACTGACTTGTTGGTTTCAGAGGAAAAAAATGTTAAGCATTTTTTCCATAGGGTCCTATGTTAAAACTATGTTCGCTGATGGCGGCCATCTTGGATGGAGGTCGGGATCACATAACATTATTTTGAAAGTTGACCACCTAAGAACCATTCAAGCCACGTTTGCTTTAAATTGACTTACTGGTTTCAGAGGAAACAATTTTTAAACATTTTTTCCATAGGGTCCTATGTTAAAACTATGTTCGCTGATGGTGGCCATTTTGGATGAAGGTTGGGGTCACATGACATTATTTTGAAAGTTGACCACCTAAGGACCATTCATGTCATGTTTGCTTTAAATTGACTTACTGCTTTCAGAGAAATTTTTTTTTAAACATTTTTCCCATAGGGTTCTATGTTAAAACTAAGTCGAGTCATGGCGGCCATCTTGGATATGCGATCGGCACAAAAATAACAAATTTAGTAGAGGACCATCCAGTCATCATTTCTATAATGTTACAATTCCATCGGCTGAGTAGTTTCTGACAAGAAGATTTTCAAAGTTTCAACCAATCAGAACACATTATTGGCCCTGGCGGCCATGTTGGATTTCCGATCTGCACCAAAATAACAAATTTAGTAGAGGACCTCCCAATGAACATTTCTGCCAAATTTGGTCCAAATCAGTTCAGTGGTTTCAAAGAAGAAGAAGAAAGTATGAAAAGTTTACAGACGCGGACGACGACGACGGCGGACGCAAATTGATGACAAAAGCTCACATGACCCTTTGGGTCAGGTGAGCTAAAAAAGCGTAGATTACTACAGGGTACATACAGACTTTTAACTTCACCGACATTCACGACAAATTTTACATCTTCTTAGGCAAAATAAAAACAGCGTAGATAATTACAGACTTACAGACTTTTAACTTCACCGACATTCACGACAAATTTTACATCACCTTAGGAAAAATAAAAACAGCGTTGATAATTACAGGATTCATACAGACTTTTAACTTCACCGACATTCACGACAAATTTTACAACACCTAAGGCAAAATAAAATCAGCGTTGATTATTACAGGATTAATAAAGACTTTTAACTTGACTGACATTCACGACAAATTTTACTCCACTTAAGGCAAAATAAAAACAGTGTTGATAATTACAGAATTCATACAGACTTTTAACATCACCGACATTCACGACAAATTTTACACCACCTATGTAAGGCAAAATAAAAACAGCGTAGATTACTACAGGGTACATACAGACTTTTAACTTCACCGACATTCACGACAAATTTTACACCACCTAAGGCAAAATAAAAACAGTGTTGATTACTACAGGGTACATACAGATTTTTAACTTCACCGACATTCACGACAAATTTTACACCACCTACGGCAAAATAAAAACAGCATAGATTACTACAGGGTACATACAGACTTTTAACATCACCGACATTCACGACAAATTTTACACCACCTAAGGCAAAATAAAAACAGTGTTGATTACTACAGGGTACATACAGATTTTTAACTTCACCGACATTCACGACAAATTTTACACCACCTAAGGCAAAATAAAAACAGCGTAGATTACTACAGGGTACATACAGACTTAACTTCACCGACATTCACGACAAAATTTTAAAACACCTAAGGCAAAATAAAAACAGTGTTGATAAATACAGAATTCATACAGACGTTTAACTTCACAGACATTCACAACAATTTTACACCATTTAAGGCAAAATAAAAACAGCGTTGATAATTACAGGGTACATACAGACTTTTAACTTCACCGACGTTGACAACAAATTTTACACCACCTAAGACAAAATACAAACAGCGTTGATTACTACAGGGTACATACAGATTTTTAACTTCACTGACATTCACGACAAATTTTACACCACCTAAGACAAAATAAAAACAGCGTTGATTACTACAGGGTACATACAGACTTTTAACATCACCGACATTCATGACAAATTTTACACCACCTAAGACAAAATAAAAACAGCGTTGATTACTACAGGGTTCATACAGACTTTTAACTTCACCGACATTCACGACAAAATTTTACAACACCTATGGCAAAATAAAAACAGTGTTGATAAATACAGAATTCATACAGATGTTTAACTTCACCGACATTCACAACAATTTTACACCATTTAAGGCAAAATAAAAACAGCGTTGATAATTACAGGGTACATACAGACTTTTAACTTCACCGACGTTGACAACAAATTTTACACCACCTAAGGCAAAATACAAACAGCGTTGATTACTACAGGGTACATACAGACTTTTAACTTCACTAACATTCAAGACAAATTTTACAAAACCTAAGACAAAATAAAAACAATGCTGAAAATTACAGGATTCATACAGACATTTAATCCTAAAATTTAACCTCTTTTCAAGAACTTTTTACACCACCTAAGGCAAAATAAAACAGTGCAGATTACTACAGGGTACATACAGGCTTTTAATCCTAAAATTAAATTTCTTTTCCATAATTGTAGACTTGTAGTCCATATTTTATGGTAAAAAAAAATCTTAGAATATACAGAGAAACCGTAGTTGCAAACAGCTCTGTGTACAGTCAAACCTGTCTTAAAAGAAGTTCAATTCATATGAAATTATCTATGACAGGACAATAAAAAGGTGACCTCTTAATACAGGTGACTGCATGGGCAGGTTTGATGGGTTAGATGTGGGTACAACACTTGTCTACTAACCAGCATTGTTGATCTCTAAAGAGATGTAGTCTCCATTAGGGGACTGGATCCGCATTAGAATTCCTTGTTTGGTCTTCGTCGTGAATCCTACTCGGACATCTTTGAAGTCAGTTGTAGATAACCCTTGGTTCTTGTCAAACTCGTATCTGATCATGAAATGTTTCTGTAGGTTTACACCAACCTCTGTTGAAAAGAAATTGCCACAAATTTATACGTAATGTAAAATGGGAGGCACATATTTTTCACCCCCACCACCCACCAAAAAATATTGTGAAAGACCCCCATCACCAATAAAAAAATGTGTAACCTAAAAACCACTACCCATAAAATTCAATTTCAATAATAGCAATTTTTGAATCATGTTTTTGGTTTATACGCTCCCGAGGGGAGCGTTAATGGTAGAAATATTAATAGATACTAAGGTACTTCAAAATGTTCAACAATATTGCTGCCAAACCGGAAATAAATTAAAAGAAAAATCACGTGACCTAAATCGGAAATAAATTAAAAGACAAATCACGAGATCTAAACTATCTCCAATATAAACCGAGTAGCAAATAAAGTGACATGACACTTCCCGGTACATTCTAAGGTGAATTTTGCTATCACATGACACTTCCCGGTACATTCTAAGGTGAATTTTGCTATCACATGACACTTCCCGGTACATTCTAAGGTGAATTTTGCTATCACATGACACTTCCCGGTACATTCTAAGGTGAATTTTGCTATCAAGTATGATAACATCAATTTGTAAAAATATTTTTAATTGTGTCATTCCATAGATATATACCTAACTATTTAGTACTAACAACTTATATAGCTCATGGATTGATACAATTTTTTTTTCTTTAGTTTCAATAAGTACACGATGTTGTCAGACTTCATAGTCAACACCTAACACGTGCTCTCAACATCTTTTTTATTGTTTGAGAAAGGGATGAAAATATTTTTCTTAGTTTTCCATATATTATATGGGATTATTTTATATTAAATCCTAGCAATTTACCTTAGAATGTAAGGGCATCCATATATCTCAAACTAAAAGTAAATAGTATTACATCGAACGAACATGTGGCATCTGGATCACTGTTGGCTGATGGCCAGTGTGGGCATGCGGAGACAAAATCAGTTTCCGCTTATCTACAATGAACGGGGGTCAACAACCAAGACGTTAAATTGGTACATTCGATATATAGTAATTATACCATTTTACGTAAATATTATAAAATTAACATAAAGTACTATGTTTATTTATTTATTTATTTATTAATATTTTATTTTTGTTTGTTTATATATATATATAAGTGATCGAGAAAAAAGAAGAAATACAGAACAATACATCTCTAGTCGATTTTTTTTTTCAAATAAAAATGAAACAATGAAACGGAAAATCCCGAACTCAAAACGAATAACACCGAATCTTTAATCATTTGCAACTGCGCATTCTCATTCATTGTGATCGTCTGCTGCAAGAAATCCAAAGTTTTCAGCTGTAGAGTTTCAGGTAGTGTTATTTTTAAGCTTGATATTTTGTAAACAGGAAAAATTACTGTTCTTCGGGAGCGTTTCAGGTTGCACCTGCCTCATATATGTCCCCTTGTTGTCAATTACATCTGTGAAGGCTTTTATCGTGTATCTTTTATCAACCCAGATGTGAGCGAAGCGAACATGGTTGATACTTGTAAACACTTCGGAAGCGGAAGTGTGAGGAGCTTAAGCCATTTGCCTGTTTTCGTAATTGAACATCTCGACCAACACGAAACAAATAAAATAAAATAATGACTTTAAAATTGTATTGAGAATTAAAACTTAGGTTTCGTGCAGAAGGCACGACTAGATCATTCAAATAGAAAACAGGGTTTTACTTTCGAACTTGAAGAAGGCAGAGTTGTAATTGAAGGTTTCGTAAATGAAATAAATAATACACTTTTGTGTCGTGTCGAAGGCACGAACACTACGAATAAAGAAATAATATCGTCGTGCCGAAGGCACACCCGATATGAACAAAAGAATGAATCAGCACGGCCACATTAAATGTTGCAAATGGGTCCCATGGCAACACCTTGACGGAAATTGATTCGCCCTTTATTTTCGTAGACAAAGAAACATTAAGTTTTCGTTCCGAAGGCATATCTTATATAATAAAATTAATTTACTATTCGTGCCGAAGACACGACCATTATGAACAAAATTTCAAAAGTCGTCGTGCTAAAGGCACGAAAACAGTATTTAGTCGGAATGGATCCCATGGCAACACATTGCCGGAAGTTAATTGTAACAGGTATTTACCAAGCAAATTCGTACCAAAAATTTGTCATGTCATACTGATTGGCATTCGTGCCAAAGGCACTAAATATGCTATCAATATTAAAATGTAATAATTATGTTTTGGCAATCAGACTTTTTCGGGCCTTTCCGTCAAACAAATTTTTTCCGCTTGATGGAATTATCCCATCTAATCTTGAAATACGAGGAAAAATCTTTAGTTAAATAAAATGAGATATTGGATACTTTGATTTAATTTATGTTTTAATTTGTTTTGTGACTGTGTTAAATAAACATTCTACAGCATCTGAAATGCCCGAATCGGAAAAGGTCAAGAACGTTGAAAAAATGAAGGGAAAGAAAGCCGGGGGAAATAGGTAAAATATACTTTAATGAACACAAAGATGGAATAATTATATATTTCTTTATGATAGTCATAGCTATTTGAACATCCTTCATCCTCTCGCAGCTCTGCTGCAGTTTCTTGTTATTGTATAAACAGACTCCACGACGAAGGGGAGGTAAATCGATTTCTGTTTCCGGTGACAGGGGAGATAATGCAATTACAAAAAAACGTGACACGTTTCTGATTTCTTGACGGTTGTCAGCATTCTTGGCAGCGTAAAAGCGGCAGTAATTGTCTTAAAACTGAGGAAGAACCACACAAATTAATTGTGTAGGTTTTAATTTACCAACCAGGCATCCAATTTTTATTTTGATGTCCCCTACCACCCACAAAATTTTATTTATCAAAAAACCAACCACCCATGTAAAACTAGAGGCTCAGCCCACTGAGCCTGTATCGCTCACCTGACAATAGAATGATACTGAAGCAAATTTCAAAGGGAGATAATCATTACCTTAACTGTTTTCTATATTTATGAATAAAAGATAATGTCTTTGGGCCAGGTGAGCTAAAAAATGATGAAAAAAGGGCAATAACTCCTAGACGGGTAATAAGATTTACTTCAAAATTGCAGGGCATATAGATCTTGACAAGCTGAACATGTTTTCAGTTTAGACTTAACATCTATCTTATAGTTTTTGAAATAAAGGACGAAAAGTATTAAAATTTTGAAAATTTGATGAAAAAAGGGCAATAACTCCAAAATGGATAATGGGATTTACTTCAAAATTGCAGGGTAGGTAGATCTTGACATGCTGAACATGTTTGCAGTTAAATTTAACATCTATCTCTTATAGTTTTTCAAATAAATGATGAAAAGTATTAACATTTTGAAAATTTGATGAAAAAAGATAAATAACTCCAAAATGGGTAATGGGATTTATTTCAAAATTGCAGGGTAGGTAGATCGTGACATGCTGCACATTTTTGCAATTTAAACTTAACATTTATCTCTTATAGTTTTTGAAATATAAGACGAAAAGTATTAAAATTTTAAAAAATTTGATGAAAAAAGGGTGATAACTCCAAAATGGGTAATGGCATTTACTTCAAAATTGCAGGGTAGGTAGATCTTGACATGGTGCACATTTCTGCATTTAAATTTAATATCTATCTCTTATAGTTTTTGAAATAAAGGACGAAAAGTATTATAGTTTTAAAAATTTGATGAAAAAAGGGCAATAACTCCAAAATGGGTAATGGCATTTACTTAAAAATTGCAGTGTAGGTAGATTTTGACATGCTGCACATTTTTGCAATTTAAACTTAACATCTATCTCTTATAGTTTTTGAAATAAAGGACGAAAAATATTAAAATTTTAAAAAAATTATGAAAAAAGGGCAACAACTCCAAGATGGGTAATCAGATTTATTTCAAAATTGCAGGGTAAGTAGATCTTGCTGTGCTGATCATTTTTACCCCGTTTCAGATTTTTGATATTATTAACGGTTTTTGAGTTATTACCCAAAAACCTGCAATTTTACCATATGTTCTATTTTAAGTAACAGCGGCCATGTTTGTTGGCCGAATGGAACCAAATGAAGAAGTTTCATAGAGGATCTTACATAGATGCTTCCTGCCAAGTTTGGCTCCATTTGGCAAAGCAGTTTCAGAGGAGAAGATTTTTTTAACATTAGCCAATCAGAAACAAGAATTGCCCTTGGCCACCATATTTGTTGGCGGAATGGGACGAAATGAGGAAATTTTATAGAGGACCTTATATAGATGTTTTCTGCCAAGTTTGGTTCCATTTGGCCCAGTTGTTCCAGAGGAGTAGATTAAAATATGAAAAAGTTAACGGACGGACGACGGACGCCAAGTGATGGAAATAGCTCACATGACCCTTTGGGTCAGGTGAGCTAAAAATTAAGCTGCCACCCGACCCTCCCACACATTTAATTCTGGAACAGCCCTTAGGAATTAAAAATGTAATTATGGCTAATCATATGATTAGCTTAATCACAAGTTCAACAACGGACCCCAGGTGTTCAGGTTGGACAGGTTATATTTGCCGAGATTCCAATTCTGTAGAACAGCCATAAAAGTGCTGTTCCTTTTCTTTTATTGTTGTTCTGTTCATTTACTTTAATTTGTGTCAAAGTGTAATATTTGACAGTCTCTCATGTTGATTTACATCCATATCCTTCCTTACTAATTAAAAAGAAGTGCTTTGGGTATAAACAATCCTTTAGATCCAGACAACACTAATAATCAAGTCATTTTGATTTTAAAGTATTATTTGTATAATTGTAGATGTTTGGGTGATACATCCAGTATAACTGGAGGTATAAAATACCTGGTCAAAATATTGTATAAAAATAGAAAAGACAACCATCAATTTCTTATCCTCTACACAAAAAGAATATATATGTAAAAAGTGGTTGTCATTTAAAACTTGGTGTTTGAAATTTCAGCGTAGTGCTCACAGGCACTTGTTTCATTCAAAAAATATATGCCCCCTCCTCTTCCTTACTTCAAGGTAAACATCTGCCCTTTTCCCCTTCCCCGCTTCGCCTCAATATTTGTCGCTTATTTGTGATCCTTTCGCTAACCCAATTATATCGTTACACTCCCGAGATATTTCTCTTTTCGACTGCCACATTTAAATATACCTACCGGGCCGGGGCCCCTCAGGCGAATTGGACAAACAAATTCAGCGAAGGTAGCTTGTTTTATTTTTAAGTCATTGAAATGGTTACAACCACTTCCGGTTTGCACTGGATTTAAATCATTTTTCATATGAATTCGGAATTCTCTAGACCGGCCATGAGTGTAACAATGCCATCATGATCATCTCCTCTCAAATGTAAAGTAAGCCTTTAAAATACAGATAATTGTTCCAATGCAGATTATAAAAATATATTCAACTCCAAATTACTGACATTTGATTTTTAAAGCACTTTTTTTTTCTAAATCAATTTAAACCGACCGGAAGTGGCTGTATCCGTTTCAATGACTTAAAAATAAAACAAGCTACCTTTGCTGAATTTTCTTGTCCAGTTCGCCTGAGGGTCCCGGTAGTTATATTTAAATGTGGCAGTCGAAAAGAGAAATATCTCGGGAGTGTAACGATATAATTGGGTCAGCGAAAGGATCACAAATAAGCGAAAAATATTGAGGCGAAGCGGGGAAGGGGAAAAGGGCAGATGTTTACCTTGAAGTAAGGAAGAGGAGGGGGCATATATTTTTTGAATGAAACAAGTGCCTGTGATATAGTCCTATAATATAAGCCTTCATAGGTAAATATTGTCTGCTTTTCACGTTTTCATCGGATATTTTCATTTTCTATTATTGCTGAACCCGAAGTCTTATCGGAAGTCGCTATTTTCTCGTAGCAAGTTCCCACAGAAATTTAGTGGGAACTTTCGATCGTCATTGGACAATGTTTTCGACAGTTTTGAGCTTACTTCTGCTATGACTGTTATTGATAAACTTATAAAATATCACAAAAAATGACCTACTTTATTAAATGATGGAGGAATATCTATTTTTGCCATGCTTTTTCAAAGGTCCCCCTTGCTTTTTAAATTGTTAAGGGGTTGACGTACGAGACGTTCCAATGTCTTTCCGAATGAAAATGGTCTAATGATTAATAAATATTTAAAAGCACTTCTACTGATCGAATTTTATGAATACAAACATTAAGACTTTAAAGTTTGTAAACTAGAATTCTTTCGCAAACCTTGCAATCAAATTCGTTTCGTTCACGCATTCTTAAAAATATAGAATCGGCATATGTAATAGGTGGCGCAAACCAACTGTAATGGCGAGATGGAAAAATATTTGTCGGCTGAGGATTGAAATGTTGGATTATGAACATATTTTTGCAAGAAAATTGTGGTAAGAGATTATTTTCATTCATTTTATGTTACTTCTAATAGTTTCATTAGTCTTGGCAGTGGGTAATAAATTTGAAACTTTGCTACGAGAAAATAGCAACTTCCGATAAGACTTCAGCAATAATAGAAAATGAAAATATCCGATTAAAACGTGAAAAGCAGACAATATGAACCTACGAAGGCTTATAATATGAAACAGGCACTGCCTTTAATGCTCGCGAATCTGAAAATTATCTGGCAATTTCACACTCATCTAGTCCATCAAAAAGTGTCGAGATTTTTTGGGCCGAGATATACCGGGGCCGGGACGACTTTTTTTAGTCTCATTCAATCGAGTTGTCATTCCTAACGAAATCTCAAAAGTTAACTTCCGCGTAGAAACAAAAATTCTTGTCGGTATGTCAGAAGAGATTTAATCAATTAAAAAATATGAATATAAGTAAAACAAGCTACCAAACTAAATTTTATTACACACGGGTTCCGGGTTTCAGTGATATCGGACGTACGAGGGAGGGTACGAGACTTAGGATCACCTTTGCGCTTTATGTTACGAAGATCTTCATTAGTTGAGTATGTTAGTGTGTTACAGTGAACGTGTTTACAAATGCGCAGAATTTGTTTTTATACGTCAATATGTGAGGCCATGTTTGTCAAACACATTCTAAGTACACATTTTATACCATAAAGAGCTCGCTGACGCTCGCATATTATAGGACTACCTGTGATAGTGCTACAAAATATTGGTTTTATAAATTAAATGTCTTTTGTCTGGGTAAAATTGTATATGCATATCATATGATTATTTTCTGTATTTGTATCTGCCTCTTTAAAAATAAACAAATTACAAAAAAAAAAAAAAAAAAAGAAAGAAAAGAAGTAACCTCTCGACCTCTGGTGTCTTACCTCTACCACACATCAAGNAAAATGGTTAAGACGAGATCAAATAAGAGTAACTGTATTTGTATCTGCCTCTTTAAAAATAAACAAATTACAAAAAAAAAAAGAAAGAAAAGAAGTAACCTCTCGACCTCTGGTGTCTTACCTCTACCACACATCAAGCCTCTCCACGGGGTATAAGAACAGTCACATGTGTATCCTGAGTAACCCTCAATACAGGTACCTCCATGAAAACATGGATTACTAGAACATTTCCCCACACATCCCTCAGCCAGACCATACTGGAACAGACCACACTGGATGAGGCCCCTTAGATCCACCAAAACACCATTAACTCTTAGGTCCCTCATGCACCCGACAAATCCATTTTTGTATTCCACTGTAGCACCTGAAATCAGATAATTTATATATTAATAAACATAGATACAGATACAGATATTTTTTTTATTAACTAATCACAGTGCCCATTGCTGAGCAGAATAATCAAACAATGAATAAACATATAAGATAAGATAATTTTAAGATAAGATAATTTTATTAAACCAATTTTGGGCCCACAAGGGGCATATAAAGAAAACATTCAAAGATAGAAATCCAAAAAAGAAAGAATACCACACAAACACAAAACCAACATAATTTACATAATACAACATGCATGAGTAATTAATATATAATAACATGAATAATGAACAGATAATTTTATGCAATAATCTAGCTGGCCTTGAGAGGAGGACTATAGTATAGGTATCGGGTGTGTTGCTAAGATATTAATTGTATAAGTATTGAGGGTATAATAATATAAATATGAGCTTGCACACAAATGAATTTAATAAAAGTACTTATTATGTGTTCTGGTTAAGGGAGGATCTTTTTTCAAAGTTTTTTAGAATAAATTCCGATAATTTATTTATAATATTTATATTTTCATTATTCAGTAACCAGTAAAATTTGTCTTTAGTTTGAAGAGAGGCGACTTGATTATTATCATTATAAATAAAGTCCATAAATATCTTTCTTTCAATGCTATACAATGGACATTTTAAGAGGAAGTGCATTTCATCTTCTACATCATTATTGTTACAGTAAAGACATGTTCTTTCTTCTCTTACACTTTTCATTAATTTATTTTCTTTATTTGGTTTTCTTTCATATCTGCCAGTTTCTATACGTAAACTGTGTGCACTTATTCTAAATTTAGTGATTATCTGTCTGTATTGAAATTTATTGGATGATAAATATTTTTCAATTCTAAAATGGTCTTTAACATCAAAATAGGTTGTTAATTTACCAGAGTCTTTTGAAGACTGTTTTATTTTATTCCAAGTTTTTAGAAAATCTTCTTTTGCAAACTTTTTTTATTTGTGTCTTGAAATTTAATTTTCCTACTAATTTACTCTTGGTTATATGAATACCAAGTTTCTGGCTTAGAAAAGTTATAGAGGAAAACCAACTATTTACCCCACTATTATTGAAATAAATACTTTCTTTTAGGGCATTTGAGAGGAGGGAATTATCTTCTTTATTTTGAAGTTTATGCCAAAATGAAAAAATAGATACTAATAAGGATATATGTAGCGGATATTTTCCCAGTTCTGATAGAATTGCAATATTGGTACTTCTTCTATTAACACCTAGAATATATTTGCAAAATTTAGTATTGAGTTTTTCAAACTCCCATTCTTTAAATAAATCATATATATCTGTAGTTTTTTGTAATGTGGCATTTGTGAGCCTTCCCCAGACCTCACACCCATATAAAACTATTGGCGTAATCATATGGTCAAATAAATGCAATAAAGGTACTAACAGATGGTTCTGTTGTTTTTAAATCTTTATATAGTTTAAAGGTTGCCTTTAGAGCTTTATTATGTAGTTGCGTTTTTGCCTCAGTAATTTTTCCAGAAGGCGATATAATTATTCCAAGATATTTATAATTTTTTACACATTCAAGGTTACAGCTACCCAAGTGAAAGTTTTCATTTAAAAGTTTACCATTCTTATCAAAAATAATTATTTTTGTTTTGTTTATGTTTACATTCAGACACCATTTATTACAGTAATCCTCTAACAAATTAAGTTTATTTTGTAAATGTGTAGCTTTTTCGGCAAATAGAACGAGATCATCTGCATATAGCAGTGATGTTATTTTTTTTTTCACCCAAAGATACATATTCTAATGTACTATTCTCCTCCATTATGTGTGAGAAATCATTGATAAATATTTTAAAGATATTTGGACTTAATGTACATCCCCTTGTCGTACGCCTATATGTGCAGAAAAGGATTCTGTTAAATTATCCTCAACTTTGACACATATTTTGTTATAACTATACATATTACTTAAAACTTTATAGAATATATTGTTGATGTTATAGCTTAGGCCATACAAAGTTAATTTCTTG
>MJUT01053880.1:0-10607 GCA_002080005.1 Gigantidas platifrons | reverse complement strand
TTCAGTAGAAAAAAAATTATGTTCTCTGCCAATTTCAAATTTGTCCAATTTCTATGTACAAAAAATGTAGATTCCTTGTAGGTAATGAAAATATAGAACAAACGTCATAAACTGAAGCAAGTTGTAAAATAAATTATTATTTCTCAGACCTCATAATCAAATTGCAACAATTGGAATAAAAATACAGTAGTTATTTTTTTTTTATTGCAGACACATGTCTGTTTGTAAATAGTGCTATAAATATATAGAACGCAATTGTTACCCGGAAGCAGATCGATAACAATCTGGATTGTGAACTCCTGCTGATCACGCCATTTTAAAGTTTATATAACTTTTTGAGACAATCACTTTCAAAATACTTAATGGATATGATAGATTTCAATAGACAATTTCATAAATGAAACGTGACAAAAAAATAGTTTGTAATATATGGCAGACATTGTGACAAATCCTGCAATGAATGACGATTACAAAATTATTATGTCCACTTTAAATATCATATTAAATATGATACCTACATGTACTGTGGCATTTTGAGTACATGTCATAACTTAAAAAAAGACATTATCGTTGATTGAATTCTTTGTCCAGGTAAATCAAGCCAGGTGAGATCAAAGATTACGTAATCAAAACAAAAATTCTATAATCCGTTGATTGGCTTGTAACCGCATGCTTGTAACATGTAATAAAATTGTCATTGT
The DNA here is from genome assembly GCA_002080005.1 of Gigantidas platifrons. Taxonomy (NCBI): domain Eukaryota; kingdom Metazoa; phylum Mollusca; class Bivalvia; order Mytilida; family Modiolidae; genus Gigantidas; species Gigantidas platifrons. Next base: position 9,906 of record MJUT01053880.1, on the reverse strand, counting down.
AGTGTATTTCATGGATTATTGATTTTTGTTACGGTACACAGTGATTATAGATAATTTTACCCAAGGAAATCTAGGCGCCAAAAAAATCGCCAGAAGCCGATTTCAGTCGCCAGTCAAGAAAAAATATCGCAAATTGTGACATTGGCGACCGACAGCACGATCCCTGAATTATCAATATTTTTGCAGATTTGAACTAGAAAATATGTCTATTTATGAAATCTTACCTGCACTTGATCTGACACAATCAGTCCATGCCAAAATATCCATCTGAATACACCAGAATACCTTTGATAGGGCTTGAAACGAGATTAGGATGAAGATACAGACAAAAATTTCTTCGGAATCCTAGTACATGTAGTCCTGTCCATTTTTTATGTGCATTGAAAGCAAGAATACATGGATATTTATCATATTAGAGTGTATATCGAATGGTGCATTTCATTATTCGTTGGTTAAATTAGATTCCCTGTGAATTTGTCACTTTGGATGTGTTCAATGACTTTGGAGAGATCTGAAGTGCAAAAGAAAGATAGAAAATATAGCGCTTTAGTTTTCAAGCATAAACTGTAATAGCTTTCGTTGTGTTTACCTGTAATTTACAAAGTCTTCACTTGAAATGAAATGCTACAGCCGCATTGTAAAAGCTCACTTCCGGTCTTTTAACCGATCGATAAAAACCGGAACAGGCTAGGGGCATGGTATATTACCTGGAAATCAATTGACTGGTGATATATTTTCATCATATAAACATCGATATCTATGGTTTAGAATATAGTACAATAAAGTAACATACCATGCAGTCTTTTTAAATGTTTTAGCTACATTTTTAACTAATTTTTGTAAAAAAAAAATATATTTTTTTTTATTATCTTAACTTGTGACTGGAAAAAGTTGGGTATCATAAAAAAAAAAGTACCTCCTTTGACTGTCTGGAAAATATTTCAATCACTTTTTTTATTTTATGCATATTTTATAATAAAAATAACCTACCATGCAGTCTTTTTAAATGTTTTAGCTACATTATGAAATAATTTTTGTAAACAAATAATTTTATTTACTATCTTAATTCGTTACTGGAAAAAGTTGGGTATCATAAAAAATTACCTCTATTGTCTGTCTGAAAAATATTTCAATCTCATTTTTTTTTATTTTATGCATATTTCTGGCAAATAAAACATATATCAATGTTTAAGTTAGAGTTTAAGGTTTTAGAATATATAACAGTTTTTAAATTTTGATCACTGTGTATACAAAATATCGTGACTGGAAAAATCTTTGACTAAATTATTAAATCAAAATGGCGGCTTAAATTTTAATGTTTCACATTTCAAAGGCTTGAAAAGAATAAAAAATAATATTTCTGTCAAATATTGTTGATTGTAATGTTTAATTTGAAACATACAGCTTTAAAAAAAAGTTTGGTTAGTTTATGTCTATCTCCTTATTTAACACGAATTAGTACCAGATTGCCGAATACCATATTGCCGAGTCCATTTTGCCGAATACCATATTGCCGAGTCCATTTTGCCGAATCCCATATTGCCGACTTTTGTTAAAAATGATAAAATTTCATAATATTATTTTTTATTTTAAAAAAAATATTGATTATGTGTACATATTTTATTGAAAGTAGTAATTTTTCGCGCACTTTTAATTAGAAAAACCATAATCATGTGTATACTGATTGGTGAGTAGGAGAAGAACAATGGAAATAAACTTCAAATAAGTAAATGTTTATTTAGAGTTTTACTAAGTAAGAAAAAAAAAATGCCGAAATTGTCGTTAAATAGCAAATTATTTAGAGCTGATTGATGATTTCTGTAATCTAAAAATGAACTAGTACCATATATACCAATAATATCCAAGCTTATCATAGGTGATTATGGTAGATTTTAATAAATGATCGGCAATTAATTAACTCCAAACAAATTTGATTAATTGAAATCCTGTATAAAAGTTCTTCTATCTACCTGCACAATCATTCTTGTTTGTGCTTGCTTAAAACAAGATTAATAGAATCTAACACCAGTGACAGGTCAAGATTGAGAAATCTCAGACACCCTAGGGTAGGATTTCAATCGTTCTCCGACTCGGGCAAGCCTCGGTGGAGAACGATTGAAATCTTACCCAAGGGTGTCTGAAATTTCTCGATTTTGACCTGTCATCGGTGTTTGATTATTTTTCTTACACAGACACCCCCCCCCCCAATTTTTTTTCTAGTGTATATTCGAAGACGACCTCATCACAACCATCAGTGAAATAATACGCAATGTGAAAGAAACACCAAATCACGAACGCTTCAAATTGTAATAATATTTAAAATTCGACTTTCATATCACAATAAATATAACAATAGTAAAGAACGTACAAATCAACACAAACACTGTTATTAGAAATGTATGTCATTTCACTGTAACGTCAATAGTGCGTGAATCAGCTGATTGATTCAATGAACAGGAAATCGATAACTGTTGACAAAAATCATACGCAAACGTAAACAAATGACACAACATTAAGAGTTTTAAAAGATAGATTAGACTTTCGCTAATACCGTTATATTTTGTAAAGCATATTTTATTTTAATCACATCTACAAACAATATTAACAAAGGATCACAAGCTTAGTTATAAATAACACTGAAAAATCTTGAAACGACGATTACTTTTGGCGGGTAACAGGGCGTGTAAGCTTGTCTTACAACGGGGGGTGTAAGACAGAAAAATCTTTTCCCGTGAAAATTGAGAACTACTTTATCCTCTGTGTAAGAAATGTGCATCTACATTTGCCTCTTTTTTTTGTGTGTGAAACATAGTTGAACTAATTATTTTAATGTCTTTTTTTAATGGGAAATGGTTGTGTTAAGGGAAGAGGAAGTCAAATGTTTAATGATATTTCATAAGGAGAGGTACAATGATTCTACATAGTAATATCTTTAGTAGAATTTTTCAGAATTCGTATCTGATTCAGACCGTCTCTTGATCAGCATAACTAGTGTCACTGTTTCTCTGAAACCCGACTTTGATCTCTGATAGAAATAGGTGTTAATAAATCTTTTCCTATGCAACTTATAGTCTTACAGCTGATTTGTAACTTGCACGGAGGGGAATCTGTGCCGGCTTTTTTTTTTATCATTTATTTTTGTATATCGCCATTGGAGTTCCAGTTACTTTACTTTTTACTTTACACATATTTTATTGTAAAGCAATTATACAGACAAAGCATCCAGTTACGAACAGTTGACGGTTGGGATATCATTAACAGTTGACGGTTGGGATCTCATTAACCGTTGACGGTTGGGATATCATTAACAGTTGACGGTTGGGATCTCATTAACAGTTGACGGTTGGGATCTCATTAACAGGATTAACACCGCCACATTTTTGTGCCTGTCCCAAGTCAGGACATGAATTTCCAGTTTCATGTGTCGTTGTCTCCATTTTTTTTGTGTACATTGAGTTAAGGCGAGAGGTGATTGTTTGCCTTGTTGATATCTATGGTCAATAAAACAAAAAGACCATAAGAGCTACGGTTCCACAGCTACTTGTTTCCCAGACTAATTACTTTGTAGTATGTATCATATATAGTTCAATATTGTAATGTTATGTTTAATTTATTAATAAAATAAAAACCGCATCGGTGGCGTAATAGTTAGCGTGCTCGCCTCGATTGCGGTAGATCGTTGGTTCGAGCCCCGGTCGGGTCAAACCAAAGACTATAAAATTGGTATTTGTTGTTTCTCTGCTAAGCACACATCACTAAGGAGAAAGAGCAAAGACTGGTTGGCTCGGAATCACAATATTGTGTCTGAGTGGAGCGACATGTCTACCCACGGACTGTTGTTTCAGTGAGCTAGTACTATAAAAATCCAACTCAGCGTGTTGATCAAGTACAAAGCAGACCTCATCATCACTTCATTGAAAATTATCTTGTTCTCGCCATCATATAGCTGATAAATTGCCGAATTGGCGTTAAACAACAATCACTCACTCACTATTAATAAAATTCGTCACGTTTATTTACCCCCCCCCTTTTCCATTTCTGGTCCTCATGTCTACCCATTAAATTTCACCGGTCAAAGTTCACGTCGTTGTATATATTTTTTATATCTTAATAACTGAGCAATTTTTTTGTTTCCTGTTTTAATTGTATGTACCGGTATACTTAATTTCCAAAGGCATTTCAATGTTCGGACAAAATAATCCGCGGGCTATTTGTTATTTGTAGCTTTAGCACTTCCTTGCCAGTTCGGACAAGATAAAAAATAAATATCATAGAAGTGACATTTTAAAGAAAACATGGCAAGTCATTTATATAATTAATTAATTATCAATAATTGAAGTAAAACAGATTGATACAAAGCATATAATAATCTTATGAGGGATGGGGATTAATGTACGTCATAATTGGAAGCCATTTTGTGCAGCTTGAATGTAAGTTTTTACTTATAGCATTAGTTATTGTAAGGATAACATTAAATGTGATATTACGTCAAATGCCCCTCTATGTCCGCTAAACAACGGTGTGTCCATCGTTCAAACACTTGTCAAACTTTCAAACACTTCGACAATGTTATTTCCACCTGTTGAGAAAACGTTGTCGAAGTGTTAGAGAATCTTGAATCTTTGTAAAAGATAAGTTTTAACCGGAACAACATGGTGTTATCCGAATGTAGGTATGATGTTTGTGTTTATAATAACCGTAAAACATTTAGCATGGCTCTCGTTTTAGTTTTGCGAGGGTGGTGTGTGTGGGTGTGGGGGAGGGGGGGGCAGGGGCGGGGTAATTTCTTTTATTCGTGTTACTACAGATAAGCGATTATCCTCACGAATTGGTGCCAATTGTTTTCACCACAGGATCTTTTGGCATGGAATTGTCCCCTTTTAACCTTTCTGCTTACATATTGATGTTCAATATCAAAATATCTCTGTTTTCTTGTATAAGATGTTCGTGTTATATCCATGCAATGTTAAATGGTGACAACAGCTTGCTCACTACTTTTATTGTGGACAAGGGCAACAGAATCAGTAGACATTTTCAATAAATATGTAAACAATGACCTTGATGTGAATTTGTTTTTAGAATTTACGGGATTACATTCTATAAAGCCCCCCAAAAATATGTGCTGTCAGAAAGTGAAATTTTACTATTTAACATTCCAATATGAATTTTATAAAGTTTGTCTACATTCCAATTTATGTGAAAATCTCACTTGATATATTCGTTAATATTTATGAACAACTGTACATGTTAATAAATTAGCTTATTTTATTTTAACTAATTGTTTATATTTCAATTTCAGAGGTAATGGGTTTAAAACAAAAGCTTACTCTTTTAATAGTGACAGTTTTGTTTTTATTAGTAGTTCTTCAAATTCGCTTTGGTAAGTAAAAATAGGTGACACAAGGAACATATGTAAAACGTCATTACAATCAACACAATAAAGTTAATTACACCATGATATAGCTGAAGTACTGCTAAAGTTGGCGTTAAACACCAATAAAATCATCAAACTAATAATTCTACACAGTTGTCTGCCCTTATATGGTACAAACGGGTCTAGGACAAGAGCCCCCGGACAAAAGCCGGTACAAACCGCCTGAAATTGGTGTCCACTGCTGGAGTGAGAGATTGATTGTTGTTTAACGCCAGTTGAGCAATTATTCAGCATTATCATGGCGAGAACAAGTTACATATTGATGAGATGACAATGATATCTTCTTTGTACTAGACGAACACGATGATTTGAATTTTGATAGTTCTAGCTCAATAGAACAACAGTTCGCGGATAGGTCTACATGTAACTCCACTCGGACACATTATTCTGATTTCGAGTCAACCAGTCTTTGCTCTTAACCCTTAGTATTGTATGATTAGCCGAGAAGCAACAACTACCAATTTCATAGTCCATGTTTTGACTCGACCGGGACTCGAACCCACGATCTGGATATCGCACTCGAGGGGAACCACGCTAGTCATTACACCACCGATGCTGTTCGTCCACTGCTTGTGTGGAATGTATCAGTTCATAGTTTAAGACTATTTTTATTTGATCAAGGATACAAAAATAATTATAAGTTACAAGTTTTAACCAACTTATGAAGTCACAAACAGTAAGAGAATTGAACAAATATTTCGGTAAATAAACGTCTTGTGGGATTAAATAATTATAAAAAAAACATCAGTTTTATCTAAAAATTTGTCTTGTAAAGAAAAAATAAGTTTTGTTTGGCAAATTAATTATTTGAACAAGTTTGTGTAAAAAATAATAATAAAATGGCGCAAGTGAATGGCGGCAGCAAAGATATTTTGATTTCAAGTACAAGACAGTCTCAGAATTATTATATAGTTTTGTGTTATATTTTTTCTCCCTATTCCATACAGAGAAGATTATTAAACCAATTTTGAATACATCACTGTATGAACAGATAGGTAATGTTGTTGACTGGAGAACTATGCATGAACAATTATTTTTGAAATCAGATGAACAATATTATACAGAATATGATGACGAAGAAACAGCCCAGAGAAACACCACTGAAGGAAGGGTAGATGTGATGTTATTTGGATACGCAAGAGGTGGCTCTACATACGTAGGTCAAATATTAGGACATAACGACGGTGCGTTCTATTTCTATGAACCGCTGTGGACACAGGAAGGTGGTCTTAAATATTACAGGAACAATTATGTTTGTGAAATGAACAGCATTGCTTGCAGGTTAGTCAGTTGTAAATAGATTCAAGTTTATTTGATTTTCTTTGATTACTTAAATTTATATTACCATTATATGTATATAAAGAGGGAATTGCTGGAACCCCCATCAATTGGTTTCACCCCGCCACATTTGTGTGTTTGTTCCAAACCAGGACATGGATTTCTAACGTCATATGTCATGGTTTTTTGTGCTCAGTGAGTTAATTTGAGAGGTGAAAATTCGTTCATTGTGGAATTGTTAACCATTACTGTTAAAACTTTTCATAAAAATGAGATCATTATTGTCCCTCTTTTTTCTGATATGTCAAGGTCACGTTCAGATGACTTTTTACGATAAAAGAGCTTACCAATCAGGAGATGCGTTATTTCAATGACCGTATGTGTGTCCTTGGTTCATTCGAAATGAAAGAAAATTAAAAGAAGTTTTTCTCCATCATTTAAACATTAAAATATTAAAATTGAAGCCTTTCCATCAGGGAATAAAGTTGCAGATAATGACATCAAATAGTTTTCAATTGATTGATCGATTGTTGATTAACCTCAGATTCAGTTATAAGGCAGGTCTTCACATATTTAATAGGGTAGAATGAAGGCGACAATGTGGTCTACCTTTGGACATGGATATGTTCATTACCACAAGTAAAACCGGAGATACGAATAGAAGACCAACGGCCTCTCCTAAAAATAGACATTGATTGTTAGAAGTAGAGATACGAATGGAGGGTCAACGACCTATACTAAAAATATATTTTAGTTCCTAGAATTAGAGATATCGAATATAGAACCAACGGCCTCTGCTAAAAATATATTTTTGATTATACTATCGTCGGTAGCCCACGGCTGCTCACGCTTCGATTATTCTACACTCATCACTGTGCGTGTACAGTAATCGGGCCGCGGTAATCAGATGTTGGGTATACCGACGATGTTACGATACATGAGCAGTTGCGATATTGATAACGTACGACCACTGGATGCGCTCTCGGTACGGTTGAACACAAGTAGAAAATAGATGCCGGTAATATTTATATACCATGATGTTTATCACAAATGTAGAATACAAACCAGAAACTACAAAGATTTTAATTTTTCAATACAATAAATATTGATCCCCACCGCTAAACCCGGTTATCAAAACCGGATATCAAATCCACAAAGTCACTTTTTGTCTGTAAAACTAAGATAAAACACATTTCGTTTTAGGTACAACGCATCCACTGATATTAGCAGTTATCTGAACAAAATCAAGTCTATTTATGGTTGTGTGCCTAATGCTTTTTCAAACATTTTTGTGTCAGACTGGCAAAGACATTTAGGGGGAATGGCTTGGCAATTACCACACACGAGTTCGAATAAAAATAAATTATATCAACAAAAATGCATTAAATCAAAATATAGAGTTGCCAAAGTGTTACGAATTACAGGAGAAGACATAGACAGTTTACTGATATCTAATACCAAGTTAAAAGTGGTTTATTTATACAGAGACCCGAGAGGGATTATTAATTCTAGACTTAAACTGAGATATAGACCGGTATGGAATGTTACCATGGGAACGGTTAAACAAATTGCTGATGGTTTATGTAAAAAAATGGAAATGGATTCCAAAGTGATATTCAAATTAATAGAGAAAAAATATCTTAAACGAATAATTCGTGTAGCCTATGAAGATATCGTGAAAAATCCAACTCAAAGTATAAAAAACATTTTCAGATTTCTGGAGGTAAATATTTCTGAGAATTATCTAAACAAAGTGTTAGATATGGGTAAGCATGACGGGACCAGTGATAGAACATGGAACAGTGTCTTCAGATCAAACGGTCTTTCTACAGCCATGAAATGGCAACAAGAGTTATCTCACCTTGACAAACAGGAAATCGACCAGTCATGTGCTCTTGTATATAAACGATTCGAATATAAAGTTTCAAATTGAGATATGAACTTGATCACTCTCACATTTCAAATACATAACTTGCTTCTTCTTATTTTTTCTTTTGGGGGGAGGGGGTGTCATTTCTTTTCTCATTTTAAGCTGTAATAATCCCCATGTAATTAAAATTACTGTTTGCTATAACTTTTTTTTATTTTCTTCTTGGCGATACACTAACATCTAACAACAACCCGTTTATGGCGACATATTTTTAACCGACCAATCAGCAATGAGCTTGCTAAATCTTTTAGTTATCAAAACCGAGTGCACCGTTGTCCGATTGGTCAATATATTGTACTATGTTTCATGTGATTGGACGGTCAAAGATGAATGAAATGTTATCTACGTCTACATTAATTTTCATGTCATACCGCGAACGGGAAATCATCAGATACTAGTGTATTGCTATTTAAAGGGAAAAAAAAGATACAGCAAACATCTACATTTGTAATTATAAATAGATTGTAAAATTATGCACCTCTTTTATATATTCATTCTACACGAAAGCCACGCTGATATCATATACGCCCTCAGTATTAAAACATTGATTGATTGATTGATTGATTGATTGATTGATTGATTGATTGATTGATTGATTGATTGATTGGTGTTTAACGCGAACTTTAGCAATATTTCAGCTATATCGTGGCTTGAAAAAATTAAAGTTAATTACTTACTTCAGTTACTTAAGTTAATTTAGACAGCATTAAAACATGCTCATTCATATATCCGAACTATGAAAAAAGTACCCATTCATATATTAGACTAATATCCAAAATAAATACACATGGACCAATTTTCACCCTTATAATGTTAAAATATAACACAACTTTAGGAGAATGTGTCTTGGCATTACATAAGCTCTATTTGCTTTTAGAAATATGACTTATTGATATATCATAGCTTAAAAATTCCCACCAAATTGATATATTGTAGAGGAAAATTTACAATACAATCTTGTACATTTGTATTTGAAAGCTGAAAAAGTCGACATATTACAGCGGTATATCTGTATACAAGTCCGTATACACGTATCTTAATAGGAAGTAAACATTCCAGCGGTATATCTGTATACAAGTCCGTATACACGTATCTTAATAGGAAGTAAACATTCCAGCGGTATATCTGTATACAAGTCCGTATACACGTATCTTAATAGGAAGTAAACATTCCAGCGGTATATCTGTATACAAGTCCGTATACACGTATCTTAATAGGAAGTAAACATTCCAGCGGTATATCTGTATACAAGTCCGTATACACG
>MJUT01053854.1:513982-524980 GCA_002080005.1 Gigantidas platifrons | reverse complement strand
AAGGAGAAATTTACTATTGAACCGAGGTAGGTGAAATTTCATAATGCCCAGTAACCAAAAAAATGGTGGCAAGTTGCCGGCCTTGTGATATTATAGTATTTGTAGAAAAAAAATTGGGTTGTATCAAAATGTGTAAAATACGTCAAAATTAGTTGATTCTGCGTAGAGAAGGTTATAAAAGAGGCACTAAAAGGAAAAATATATAGTTTTAATGAAATAACGAAAATCACATAGTCTACCCGAGCGCCTGTGATTTGAGTCTGTTCTTAATCTGGCCTTCTTGCCGACGAACTTGTTCGTTTTATCAATAATTGCACCTACATGTTCATGGTATCAAAACATTCGCCATTTATCCAAGAATAAGTATCACTTATGTGCAAACATAAATCTTCTATGGAGGTTGATTTTTTTCCTTTTGAGGGGGGCGAGTATTGAGAGGCACAAGTCTGGTTCCGTAATTTTCCGGATTTTACCGGTTGACCGAGAATTATGTGGAGAATTTTCAACACGTTAATTTGGGTTATTTAAATACTTTCATTTGTTTTTAAAAAGGATAATATATTAACCCTATGTTTTTGCGTTCATTTCACGAATCTGATAATGTTAACACATTTAAAAATTAATCGATTCGGATGGTGTCTACAACAGATGGCACCGATACCCACCATTTTTTTTTTTAATGGAATGAACAAACTGATGAACATCGGCCGCACGATTTACCACACACTACCACACTCTTCTTGTTTTTAACGTTTTATCAACTTTTAAGCATTATTTTACTCAAAATATTATGCTTTCTAGAGTAAATACTTATAATTTTCATTCTAATGTCAAAGAAATCAAGAAAATATCAGTAAATCAACTGTTTCGACAGCGAGTAATGGCATCCATGATATTTACACACGGTGACAATCCAAAACTTTTATCTGATCACGTATTGGCTATTTTTAGACGGTGTGACTTTTTACCCAAATGCAGCTTCAAATGATATTATTTCAATTATTTTGAGATGCTTTATGAATAATTAATTATTTATTAGCTCATCTATCGTTACTGTTTCATGAATTTCAACAAAATAGTCAGTTTTTTTTTTATTTTACAGACAATAAATATCAAACGATAATCATTTCAATCATTGTATAATTGATTATGCAGCTTTGATTGGCCATAAAGTTATTAAATTTGTATTAAAATGTTTTAAAGAGACAACATAGATGTATTTTATCAAATTTTAGAAGTGGCTGTTTACCATTAGCAGTAGAGACAGGTCGATATACCAGGTAAAAAATTCCATTAAACGAACGGAAATGTATATTTTGTAACAAAATTCTGTTGAAGATGAAATTCATTTTTTATTAGATTGTGATTTTTATTCAGATTTACGATATGCTTTAACAGAAAATGCTTGTATTTTATTTGAAAATTTTGAAAATCTCATTTTAGAAGATAAGTTTATTTTTATTATGTCAAATGATGAAATCCAACCTTTTTTTTTTTAGCAAAAACTTTATATAATATTATGTTTTATAGAAGAAAGTATTGTTTGCAATAACATGTATTTTAATAAATCGTAAATATTTTAGGTATGTGGATGTATATAATTGACAGTGGATGCATTTTTTTCTAACCAAAGTTTGGCAAACGTTGTGTATCGTTTGTTATACGTTGTGTGTCGTTTGTTAAACGCTGCAAAAGTAGAAACAAATACATCGTTTAATCAGAGTTTACCGACCCTGTTTGATCTGATAATATGTATACACATGTTGTTGGTAAATAAACTCATCTCTTCTTTGGTTAGATTCCATCTTTGTTTTGGCGGGAAAATTCCACGTGTCTATAATTGATTCAGCGTTGAGATTTGAAACAAATGCAACAAACGATAAACGACAAACTGTAGAGGCACATTTAGCGAGTGCGTAGTTTGTCAAAGTTTGTGCTAACTTTACAAACGTATGTTAGAAAAAAAAATGCTCTCAATGCGTAGTCGTTTGTGGTAGAAAAAAATGGGCCCAGTGTCTCATAAGCCATATGTGGCTGGGTACTAATATTATAATTGATATAATTTTATTGTGTATGTTCTTATTTATTTTAAACATGTACAGATGTATGAAATGTTTTATATTGGTATGTGACACTATAATAAAATAAAGTATTCAGTATTCATTTGTATTTGTATCAAACGATCCCGATCTCGGTCGGGTCGCTTACAATCACGAATATACCCAAATATACATTAAAATTTCGTCTTTCAACAGTCAGAAATTCTGATACTGAAAATTCTTCAAAGATGAAGTGCATACAAGATCAAATTTCATTCATTTTGGTCTACTTTTCTTGCAAAATTTACAAAAAAACACACAAAAACAGTAAAAAGGTTGTTTTTTTTTGTACCAACGCAAAAAGTGCATGAAATGACTAAAATGCTGTACAAGTGCACAAATAACCTCTTTTTTTTTTAATGAATCATGCATCAAATACTAAAATAGTATAAATTTTGTACTAAATAAGTTTTAAATATTTAAAATTATTATTATATTTTTATTTTTACTTTTTTATTTTTATTTTTATTTTTAACGATGTATTTGTCATTTAGGTGCCTAAAATGCCAGAGTTTAAAAATTATTTGTCAGAAACTATACATTTTGCCCACCCTGGCAATTTTGTTGACACAAATATCCTGATCATCAGGAAATTGTAGTACCTTTAATGAATGTTTCACAAGTATGACAACTAACATGTCATAGCAGTATATTACATGGTGTATTGGCACCTAGAGTGTCCCCTTGATGCCATAACAGGGTCCCAAATTCTAAGAAAATATGAATATGTAAATTTGCATTTACGAATCAGCTTCTGCAAAAATGACTAAAATTTATCTTCCTCCAATGAAACAATAGCGCTGTCGTTACGCCACACCCTTTCAAAAATTATGACCAGATAGATATAAGGCATCCTAGAACTATTGTTCTTTCCCATTGATCTCTTGATCTCAACTGCTTTACTAGTGTTATACTGTGCTTCTGTATTGATTATTTTTACTTTTGGATTTATACTTCATACTTGCAACAAAAGCATTTCGGATTTGTCTGTAGAGTGCTTGCTAGAGTCAGTTTTGACCTTGACTGTGTGTCAAAAAACTTCAGTAAAGTCCTTATTTGGCAACATTATTCAGTAACTGTGACAATGGAATTCACCAAAAAACGTGCCAGACGTTTCCCATGTGGACATTGTGGGAGTAATTGTGTCACTGATGTTCTAAAATGTGGAATGTGTCATCTGTGGTTCCACAGGAACTGTCAATCTGTATCGGCCAGTGAGTTTGAAAAGTGGACAGATATTGAACTTGACTTTATTTGCGTCAAGTGTAGATCCGACGGTGACAAATTTGACTACCCGATGGCGATGGAACGCCTGCGAAAGGTAAATATAAGAATAAAAAACAATTGTACCAATTTTAATAATTGTCAAAGTTCGCATTACATGTACATGTATATTGCGTGACAGTATTGGAATTCTTAAATATACCAAAGTAAAAGTGAATTCTAGACACTTCGGCACCGGGACAAATCGGCACCAGGACACTTCTTTTAAAGAATATTTAAATCAATTATGCTTTGATTGCATTTAAACGATCATTGATGTTTTTTTGTTTTGTTTTGTTTTTTTAACTTTCTTTGATTTTATTTTAAAGAAAAGCTGATCAGGTTTGTTTGAAAGAAAATGCGGTGCCGATTTGTCCTAGTACCGATTTGTCTTGGTGCCGAACTGTCTTGTTACCAGTAAGAGTACAATGTGGTATATTATATGGAAGCGCAACTTATCCATACACAATATAAATTTGGTTTCAATTGTATAATTAAGATGTAATAAAACTCACTTGGTGAATATCTTCTAATAGAATAATAATAAAATATAGATTTTTCTAACAGGAGCGGATCCATATTATTTTCCATGGGTGGGGGCGGCCCATTGGCCCAAATTCTAAAGAGTCCTCAGATTAGGTCAATATAAAACAGTTTTGTGTGTTTTATGTTGATAGTAATAAAAAATAGATCAGACTTCAGCAACTCGTGTTTTACTATATTAATATACATTTTTTTGTATAATGCAGGGGCATGGTAGCACTTTAAATTATTTGGTATAAATTTAGTTTTAAGTGGATTTTTTTTAATGGAATTGATAAATGTACAGTCAACTAAGATGTTATTCTATATTTTTGATTGAATTCTGTTTAACTTGTGTAAAATTAGGAATTTCCACAACACGTGCATCAAAAGACAAGAAATTGTCTTTCCTAAAAAGCAAAGTTAAAAAGTTCATCACTTATATTTTTGCACAAGTTACTATACATAAAACATTTGATCTCACACATTTACAAGTTTTTCTTGAACAACCCTTTTTACAACGTTAACTGTGTATGAATTGACTTGGGATTCTGACACACCATAAAAAGTGGACGGCATGGATTGTAAAATGTTGAGTTTAGTGGTCGATGTCAACTTCCCAGCTTATATTGGGTCCCTGTAAAGTGAGAAACGGAACAGATACGAAACAAAACGAAACACGACGAAACGAAACAAAATCGGTAAATTGAGAAAAGAAACGAAACAGAATATGTAAACTGAGAAACGAAACGAAACGAGAATTCTAAAAAAACACCCATCTAAAATCATAACTTCACGTACGCGTCCGTTTAAGCTATAAGTTCGAGTATATCTAAGAAACTCTACTTTGTAATCGATGATGTATTTTACATTTACGCTATGTATTTTATTGGGCAAAAGTAGTGTACATTGCCAAAGAAATATAAACATATTGTCGTAAATTCACTACGAGATTAAAATACGCTAGTAGAATAAAGAATATCCCTATATTAGCAATATATGCTTAGAACATAGTTAATGATCAGTCAGTAAATAAGCGTAAAATACTTTCATTTATTCTTTAGTAATTTATGAACTCGTTGTACTTGGTGACTTTATACTTCTGGCTTAAGATTTTGTTTATGTATAGTGAATAATATGTTTTTTAAGTTACTCACACAGTCTTTAACCTTTTTGATTTCTATTTTCAGGCTGCTCAGATGAAAAATAACTGGAAGCTGAAGGAAGCGGTGCAACGTGAACTCCTGTTCAAACCGGTGCTTGACATTCCCGACTACGTACCACAAGACAGCGACTATCCTGATGTGGACTCCATCGGATGCGACGTCATTGACAACTACACCGACACAACGGGTTTACCCGAGGAAAACCACTGGGGACGGCAACTGTTTGTATAATGCGGTATCGATCTTGCTAACGGGTGATGAAAGTCTCTCCGTCCATTTGCACTACCACACTTGTTTGAAGCTCGTTATGAATCAGGACACCTATCTGCTTCACCCGTTGCGGTCCACACAAGTAAACTTGATGGAAAGCTACGGTACAACGTGCCTGGAAAAAGCTTTACTACATCATACTACATCATTTTACATGCAAATAATTAAAATAAAACGTTATAGCAACAAATTACATGAAGTGTGTGGTAAATCGTGCAATTTAATACAATATTTTCTAGTCATTTCCATTCCGGCAGAAACTCCGGTTTTTTCGTTTACTGATCACGTGATTTGACGTAAACTGCAGGCATCATTACTTCCGGTTTGGGTAGCAACGCCTGACGTGAATGTAAATACAACGTCATTCGTGTCATTTACGGTAACGATGGAAAGGCCCAAACTTTCCAAGGACTGGTGCTGTGTTCCTCAGTGTAAATTTGATGGAAGGAAGCGTGGGAAGTATGCATACTATAGCATATCCGTTGTCTTTTTTGTACAGCTTGAGGCGATCATCATTCCAATCACACTTTTTTAATAAATATATAAGTATATCACACTGTTCAATATTAGGCAACAGTTTTAAATCCGACGACCATATCCGCACTTGTCCGATCTCACACACAACCTGTGTTACACCTTTCTCCGTTATTGTTCTCCTGTTTATTTGTGAAAGTTCGTAGTAATTTGTTGATGTTATTTTCTCTCTCTGAATCTAATTCTTGGGCAAGTTCACATCACTTGACTAATTCATGTTTTCCATGTGCCTCTATGCTGTAAATATTCCTTTAGATCGGGAACCTGCCATCGGAATAAATCTACTTGAATATAATGATAAACGTAATCTGCTGACAAACCGGAAGTTTAGATGCCTGTTGTTTGGTTGCTACGATACGCCAATCGTACCTCCAATTTGAAAACCGCTTTAACCCGAAAATACAGTATTGAAGAATGTTTAATAATTTTTTTTCAGGGTGGGGTACACTGCTATCTAAATAGTCATAAAAAAAAGCTTTACTACATCATTTTACATGTAAATAATTAAAATAAAACGTTATAGCAACAAATTACATGAAGTGTGTGGTAGTGTGTGGTACATGTAACGCAACAAATTACATGAAGTGTGTGGTAGTGTGTGGTACATGTAACTACAACGGAAAACACCGAGCACCATATTTTGAGCTAATTATATTATATTTCTTAACTTTTGACGTTAAATAGTCATAAAAAAGCTTTACTACACCCAGAGTTTCTGCTACAATTTTACAAGCACAGGACAACTGTCCAATATAAGACAATTTCTATCAGACAATTTGTCCTAAGTAATTTTGTGTTATCAGACAGACAAAATGGAGATCACAAAGTGATCCTAATCTAAGGAGGGGTTACCACCCCAAGAAAATTTTGAAAAATTAGACCCCAAATCCTGCATTCTGAGGGTCTCTGCCAGTGTCCAAATCTTTTTAAAAAAAACCCAAGTTTTTTCACCAGGTCAAACAAAAAAGTTGTAAATTTCAAATAAACTAATTTGTATACCGAGTGTACAAACCAGGAATTCACAACACAAAATGAAATGGTGAAATACAGAGCACTGATGATCAAAACACTGGTTGGTTAAGTTTGTTACGTTTGTTAAATTCAACTTCAGTGCATGATTGTTCTGACCTGTTACAGTCAACTCCACCTATTCGAATATTGTATAATTAGAATACAGTCAACTCCACCTATTCGAATATTGTATAATTAGAATATTGTTGATAATCGAATATTCTTGCAAAACACCAAACCATTTATTGTGTTTTAAAGGAAAAACCTGTTTATTTGCATATTGAATAAGCGTATATACCGGGTATTTGAATGGAAACACTCAGGTAAAAAGTTGGCAAACTTCGTAATAATGGAATATTATTCAACATTTTGGACAGGAAGTTCAGCTTTGGAAGTTTACATGTCCAGATTGGAAGAGTTCACATACTCCATTGTTGTATTTTTTATTCAATAAAATATTCAAAAAAGTTGTTCTTGAATTTCTATCTTATTAGCGGTATTTATTTATTTTTTGATAGTGTCACGTGTTTTGTTAGTTATGCATGTTGTTTCTTGACATCGTGATTTTAGTCATATTTTGATCTCGGAGTGAAATTTAAATGTATAACAAGCTTGCTTGTTGTGTTTATCCTTTTTAAAGAAAATAATGTCATTATTCCTACAATGTAGTGTCAATTTATATGTTTTCAACCATATTTTTTTTTATATCGCATGCTGTGTTGTTTACATCCGCCATTTTGTTTATATTCACATGATTAAGGTGTAATACCACTAAACATGGGTACCAGTCGAAAAGGATGTATGGGAAAGTAGTACGTAAACACAAAATGGATTCCTACATTGTTGGACAAAAAATAAACCCTATTAGATACTGCAAAATACTGAATGTCAGCAGAAACCTACATATTTTAGGATAATTTTAAGCCCATATTTGATGTCCTTGTGGTTTTAAATAAAAAATTGATTGCATTGAATTTGTGTTAAATCGAAAGTGAAAGTAGGATTTTTGACGGTAGACATCTTCAGACTGTCTGTTTTTTCTTATATGCAATTAAATGTATGTTGATTTTCGGAGTTAAGCTTCCAATTAGGTACCCCTTCCATGAGATATGAGTGTCACTTAGATTAAACTTAAGATGAATCCTGTATGAAAGCTCAATTTTGTTTTATTTAACATAGAAGGCTATGGAGAATTCTTTAGTGGTATTACACCTTAACAAGGGCATGTTACATAATATAGTCTCTAATCCATTCATACGCTTTGCTAATAAATGATATTTGCATTACAATAGTTTATTTTTGTTTATTAAATAGGCGAATTATTAGAATGAAATGATTAAAATTTATTGCTAAAATTGTTTGATATTAAATGCCCGGATGATCGGATAAGAGAATAGCATAGGTGTCATCGAGGGGTCATGTAGTCTCGTGTTATAAATAATATTTTCAAATACAACTTGTTCCCTTTGACTTTCTAACACGTGTTAAATTTATTTAGGGAACCAGTCAACATATGTGTGTAACACGTGCTACGATTGGCCTTGTGCTTTGTACTGTAACTAATGAAATTGGACGTAATTGTTGAAAACAGCAGGAAATTTTATTTATAGTATTGGGAATAACCGGACTAAAAACAGACAAAATATATTTACCACGGGAACCGAAGTAATAACTTTAGCGGCCGCAGTAAACTCTATCCATACTAAAAACATCGCTGCTGGTCTGATTGCATTAAAATTCCATCGGTCAATTTGTCACAAGTCAGCAAAAATAATCGGTCATAATGTCAGCTTGACCAAAAAATATTCGGTCATTTTGATTTATTTTCGGCCAATGGCCGATGACCGATGGCAATCTGAAACCCTGTACACCATTTTACATGCAAATAATTAAAATAAAACGTCATAGCAACAAATTACATGAAGTGTGTGGTAGTGTGTGGTAAATCGTATCACCCCATGTATCTGTATCTGTTGACGAGCTTCTGCCAATCAAGGCACTCCTCATATGAGAGGAAGGTTAATCCATCACCATAATAATTACTACGCGTAAAATATATAAGACACTATCACTACGGTATAAAATTCATAAAATATATAAAAGTCACTATCACTATGGTATAAAACACATATAATATATAAAAGTCACTATCACTACGGCGTAAAACACATAATATGCTAATCCACCACCATAATATAGCGACGCGTAAAATAAATAGTTACAGAAGTCCCTATCACTGCTATATAAAACGACTGCTAAAAATTATGTATTGTATATACACTGATTATTATAAAACTAGCTGATAAATAGTTTAAAATCTAAAATATTTGACAAAGTGGGATCTTGCAGTCCATGTGCACACTCTCCAGTACGGCTACATGAACATCGCTACTCTTAACTCTGAGCGTAACCTTTAAAATGGGGAATACAAGGTTCTAATTAATTTTGAATGACATACATGTTTCACATGAAAAGTTAATTGCCTAGACTTATGCTTACTAACTTTGGATATATAATTCTGTTTTAGTTTTGGACATTTTGTCATTACAGAAATACATTAAACCAGAATGTCAATCTTCTAGCCAACAATTTGGAAACAAATTATCTCCCTTTAAAAGAAAACATCTTTCCCAACTTCGGTTTGACTTATTCCGTACTTATAAATAGAAATTGGTATGCACACATATAAATGCAATAAAAGTAAAATGCAATTAAATATTTACAACATAATTTAAATTTTTTGAACAAACCAAAAATAATGAAAAGAACTTATAAAACAATGAAACATAAGAAAAATAATTATTTCACTAACCTGAAAATATTCAAATAAAACTTAATAAGTTTTAAATCTTTATTAATCTGGATACGCACATGGAAGTGCGGTACCCAGCAACACATTCCTTTTTATAGGGGATTTAGAAACAATTTGAATTAACCAATAAAATTTAAGAATTAAAATTTGTTACTAAGTAACAGTGTACGAATATTTAATATCTACTTTTTATAGCGCAGTTAAAATAAGTAATTTGGCGTTAATACTAAAACGATAGACATATGTTACCAGAGGCGGATCCAGGATTTTCAGTTAGGGGGGGCGCATTGAAAATAATGACGCCGAGCGGAGCGAGGTGCGATAATTTTTGGGGTATTTTGTGTGAAAAATCACGATTTTAAGCAAAAAAATCATATTTTTTCCAATTTTAGGGGGGGGGGGCGCCGGGTGCGCCTCCCCCCCTTGAATCCACCCCTGGTTACTACCGGCTTAATACAATGGGCCTAATTGATAAATTGTCTGATGTCCGGATTAACATTAATGGCTCTTTATTTGATTAGCTCAACTTAGGTGACAAATTACCTAAGTGAACTTGACACTTAAAAGAAATTTAATATTGTCAGCTTAATGAATAAACTTAAGTATAATAAAAAACAAACATTAGCAAAACTAGAAAAATGTAAAACATCTGTTTTCAAAATAACTTGGTAAACGCTAAATTATGAAACCTGATTAACGACATGCAAGTGTTAACTACACAATTGTGATAAATTATTTACACAATTGTGCTACAAAAATATATTAAAAGTATAAAAAAATATTATTTACAAAAAACATGAAAAATGCCTATACAACACAGGCAATACAGTCCGCATGCGTCGGTGTCGTCGGGTTGGATTTGAGACGATTTAAGTTCTCGTCGGGTACTCCGGTTTCCTCCACCAATACAACTGACCGGCACGACATAACTGAAATATTGGACTGACATCACAAATAAATGTCAAATGGGGTTATTACAAAACGAGCTTCTGTCTCTGTGCAAAGTCGACCTTTCGTTCACTAACTTAGCACAACTTTTATAGAACTGTGTTCAGCTTGTAGATTATAGGAGGCTCTGTTTACACATAATTGCACTGTGGAAATTGATCGTAAATTATTCACCACTAATGTTTATAGGTTCTTGTCTAACCTGTATCAAGGGGCACTCGACACAAAGTGATATGTTAAGCTATGCCAGCTACTGAAATATTGCACACAAAAAAACACCTGTTACCCGAGGCGGTTTTTCATTGATAGCATGCTGAATAACAAATATTCTCCCATTATTACGGCGTTTTAACCCCGCTGAACCAGTGGTGGA
>MJUT01053854.1:431593-441690 GCA_002080005.1 Gigantidas platifrons | reverse complement strand
TCTTTGTCTTTGTCTTTGTACAGGTAAGATTCCTCCGGAATTCGGAGCACTCCAATTATGGATAAAATTGATAAAATTGAGCCTGACTTAACGGGCACATACTTATAGGATACGTATTTACAGTTATGGTAAAAAATATTAAGTTGTAGTTAAAAGTTCACCATTTCCATGTTGTGCAAGTTCGGTTAGTGACATAAAAACGTATTTACATCCAATTCTAAAAAGTATAAAACGTGTACTGTAAAATTGTCGTTTCATAAAAGTATTACAATTAATAGCGTTGTTAAAAGTCCATTCCGCTGTTTAGCTATTCATATTAGTAAAAACGTATATACAAACAGCACTAAAAGATAAAAGCGCGGTCATAATTTGTACAAATGTTCTTTCCTTCATGCGCTCTTCGATTACAGCAATTCATCCGACGTTGTTAAAATAATATGACTCATAAAAGATAAAATCATCATTTAAATATGCTTATAACCAGTTAAAATGTAAAACGATCTCTTTAACGAATGGATCGGATGCTGGACACAGTAAGAGGATAAAATATGCTATTAGCTGACTTATATAAGTTTGATCAATACCGCAAATACAGTTCTAGAAATGCACTATTAGCTATTGACTATCTGCCTTTCTACATAATGTTCTTAAGTATTTCAGTTCTCTTTCGATGTAACTCAAAGCAGTAGTGTTGCGTGGCTCTTTCAATTTGAACTAAATCCTGGTTCGTATATGGAATCAGCTGGTTTATTTTATATGAGGTGCAATCCAAGATGATTTGCATAAGCAGCCCATTTTGTTCAAGAGTCTGTGTACCACCCCCCCCCTTGCCTCTTCCAGAGTTTCATATAGTTTTGTCATTTGTGTTTTTCTGTTTTCTTCTAGAGTTTTACATTCCAGTAAAAATTGCTCTCTATCTTCTTCTTCTTCCCCACATAGTTTACAGATCGGTGATATTTTATTATGGCTGAACTTAGCATGGTGGTATTGTAGCATATAAGTATCAGTAATTAGACGTAATTTGATTTCTGCTTTTTGTATGTCATACTTTCGATTTTTTCCACTTCGTAGTATGTTATGTGGAGTTCCTAATGGATTTTGCTGGATTTCTAGATATTCTAATGTAGATTTTGTTTGCTTTTCGTTTGTCCATTTATTGTACTTCTCAAGTCCTTTACAATTTCTTCCAAGTGATCAATTTCGTTTATGTACAGATACAGATACAGATACAAATTTTATTTAAAGTCGGAGTATAAAAACATACAACATAAGCTCTGTACTGGTTATGACATTCCACAATTTTATTCTCCATTTGGTGGAGGACTTTTAACATTTCAGTGTTCATGTTAAAACAATTTTCACATTGTTTGTCATTTCCGTCATATTTCTGTGGTGTTTACCTTTTTGGGGTGTTGTTTGTTTACCTTTTATCTCATCTGTTTGTTTACATTTTTCCCTCGTTTCATGTTCATCGTTTTTCATCACATCATCATCAATATTTTTCAGAAAAGTCTGAGAATCGTCCAAAGACTTAACGGACGTCTCGGAGTCACTTAAAATTGAATCATCTAAGCTCAAGTTACTGTTGTCAATACTTTGAAAATTAGGCAGTTCAATTTTCCTTACTTCCTGGTCAATATTTTTCGAGTTACCTCCCTTCGCGCAGACTTCGACAAGCTTTTTGATCTTTTTAAATTCTTGTGTAACCCATTCTTGGCAGGTATTTCCCTGCACTAGACATTTTCTAGTAGTATAATATATAGTTTTGGTCAACATTTTTGCATTATTGTAATTTACTTTCACAACTGTTTTAAATAAATTACTGTCGGGGAGCTTCTCTTCGACGACTCGAAACTGAAAGTACTTTCTTCATCATTCAAAAGGAGGGGGTTTTGTTTTTTGTCACTATCTACCCATTCGACATGGATATTGGATTTCTTCCCTAATTCAACATAATACCTAAATAATAGGGCTCTTCTCCAGAATAGTACCGATCTTTTATTTAATTCGAAAGTAATTTGTTTATTGTCACGTAATAAATAAACACATATTTTATGACAATGTATTTTTAAACCTTCTATTTTTAAAATAAGACCGGAAATAAACCTGTCGTCTGCTATGTTAGGGAAAAAAGTTGATATTTTCATCATGGCTGGAAAACGTAAACAGTTGTCAAATGACATCAAACATGTGATCGTAGAAATGCGTAAGAGTGGTCATAAACTACAGCAGATTGCAGACACCTTGAATATTCCCAGAGGAACGGTTTCGGATGTAGTTGTTCGTTTTAAGCGCAGAGGATCAGTGGAAAACAAGACTCATACAGGACGTCATCGTTTACTGGACGAGAGAGACACAAGGGTGCTTGTTAGGCTAGTTAGGAGCGACCGTAATACTCCATTGAACTAGGTGGACAGGAAAGGCCACATTTTTGATGTTCAATTATTTAAGGTGAAAGGTGATTGTTCGATTTTGTTGATATATTGGTGTAATTGTTGATCATCACTATTTAACATTCTTTTCATAAATGTGACGGAAAAAACAGTATGCACATGCTGTCCCCCCTTTTTTCCCCTTGACTCAGAGTCAGAAACACAGCTTAGGTAACTAACTATACCGCAATGCAATTGAAGTACAGCTGATACTAAATTAATGAATGTTATGAATTGATATTCATTGGATATAAGTGATACTTCAACATTAGTCGCACCTTAAATAACCAGGAAGTCAATTTACAAAAAGGTGGGTCATTACCGAATACCTGTGTCGTAATATAATAATAAATAGGTTTACATTTGTTTTTGCCATAAACATAATATATAGAATCAGTAAATAAATGAGCTGAATCAAAGCATCCGTTATCTTACCTCATGATGTAACACTGCGTATGCTGTATTGAAAGACATCTACGATATGTGTGTTTTACACTGAATGATTCTGGTCACGTGACGATGTTCACCCCATTCTTTCCACACACAAAAAGACGTAGTAATATATATTATATTACAGGGGCGGATCCTGAATTTTCAGTTAGGGGGGGGAGCACTGAAAATAATGGCGCCGAGCGGAGCGAGGGCGAAAAATTTTGGGGTATTTCGTGTGAAAAATCACGATTTTAAGCAAAAAAATCTTATTTTTTCCAATTTTAGGGGGTGCGCCCCCACTTAAATCCGCCCCTGTATTATTATTCACCACCACGAATACATTTGTAATCATAGTTTGAAACAAATTTGTTTTATTTTACGAGGGATTATTGTTTAATATTCTATTACTTATATAAATGATTGACCTTGATGTAACATTATTTATGGAATGATTTATGTTTTGTTTACCGCTAGGCAACTAACAGTAAAATGCTACTTTTATTGTCAGCATTTTAAGTGTCTTCCGTCGGCCGTTTTCAGCATTATCGTTATAAGTGGCTTCAGTTGTTAATTCTTAGCATTTCCCATTTTATTGATTCATTGTCTTGCGACAAATATTGTATGCATATTCACGGTGTCATCCTGGTTTGCCCACTTTTAATTAAAGGTATAAATAAACATAGGGGGTTATCGTGTTTTAACAATTAAAGTCTGTTTCTGAAATGTAGTTATATTTTTAACCTGTATTTTATCTGTAAAATCTTGTAAAGAATTATATAATTTACTATTGAATTAAGTGAAATATGCACATTTTAACAATAAATCTTTCACAAACTCTGTAGAAATATGCAAAATTTGCAAAACTTATACAATTTTGAGGAAATATCTTACAAATTTGCCAAAATATGTATGATTTTGGTGAAATATCTTTAACATGTTTAACAAAATATGCAATTTTTTTTTGAATTGGTAAAATTATGACAAATAATTAAGTTAAATGCACGATACTTGAGAATAAAAGGAAATTAAGGATGTCATTTAGAAATTATTTTAATTTTTGCACTTTCTTTATTGTTTAATTATATATTTTTTCAAATATATTTCATTTTAAAATTAAATGAATTAACAATTTGAAAATTGAAACTGTTCAGTATCCATGCTTACTAATTGACATAATGTGAATAGTATTCTGCATCCAAGCTAGGATTGTTATGTTTCAACCACCAAATGTGCTTTTGTATCCAAGCTGTTAATTGTGCCTATTTGAACTCTTCTCACAAATTATAAGCATTGTAAATAGGAAGTTGTTTTAGTTTTAAATCATTCAATCCAAGTATGGCAAACGCTCAACTTCACCCAGTCAAATCTGGTCTACCACTCAACCACCCATCCAACCAACCTAAGATAGAGGTGATGAAAGTGATGCAGACGATGAAACAACGAGCCAAGGCAGAGGTCACTCCAATACCAACCATCTATGAGGAAGAACTTGTCAATCTTCGCACTGGAACGACGACACCAGGCAGATTATTGAGCAGCTCCCAACTTACTACTCCTGCAAGACAGCACTCTACCACCAAAGATCACTCAACATACCAGACCAAGACAACTACCGACATTAACCTACAAGATAAATGGTGCCTTACTACTGCTGGAGACCAATTCCTTCTACCTTCTGGCGACGTCTACCCACCCATGCTAACCTTTTCTATTATCAACAACCTGACACACCTAGCTGCTGCCAACACGATCGTCAGCGACGGCACCTTCTACGCATGTCCATCTCTGTTCCATCAGCTCTACACAGTCCACGCCATGGTAGATGGTTCCATGTACCTACAAGTATTCGCTTTATTGCCAAGAAAAGATGACTCCAACCAGACACAGTATTCATCGACTACGACACAGCAACCATCAACGCAGCACAGACTGTCTTCCCTGAGGTTATCATAAAAGGCTGCTTCTTTCACTTTACTCAGTGTATTTGGCGAAAGACACAGAAATGCGGACTTCAGACATAGGCTATTCTACTTGCCCCTCCCGATGCCCAGCCTTGTAAATAGATGAAGATGACAGAGTATTTTACACAAAATTCAATGGAGCTAGCAGGTGATGAAAAAGGATGCCTTAAATTCCGCAATTCACAATTCCTCATCTAAAGGAAATTAGCTACGACATTGAAACAAATTTGATGTCTGACAACACCTTGTTTTTTCATTTTATCTATCTCACCGCTTTTAATGGAAGGACAAAATTAACACAGAAATCAATGCTAGTGTCGACTTATTATTCTGAAATGGAGTGCAAGGAAAATTACAGTAGGGTAATGGCAGCATGTGTAAGAAAGGTCTATGACAATGACAAAAATATTATACACATTGGCCAGAGACCCCCTAGATATTGAGGCCCTAGGCTTCAGCCTACCAAGCCTATAGGGAAATCCGGCGCAGTACATAATAAAGGGTAGTATCGGCCCGGGAGTATTGGGAACAACATGATACGACCCCAGCAAATCGACAAGGTCTTCCTCCTGCTACTACCTCACTACAATCAATTAACTAGAAAACCATAACTGATGGAGGACATCTGAAAGAATTCTACCTGAATCCCTTGTCACAATCACCCCAAGGAAAGGCGCATCAAAATTAGACAAAAAATAATTGTGTTCCAGTTACCTTAAAATTTTCTGATTTTGTAGCCCTTTTAACCCCCTTTTCCATAATAAAAATGGATCATGTTCTGATATGATTTATGAATAATTCATAGAGATGTGCATTTTAAAATTAAATACAAATAAGAAAGCTCAAATTTTTAATCTTGACAGTTTTAGTCTCTTTGGGTTGAGTTGATCTTGAAAAGCCTAAGTAACAGAGGAAAGTCATCGATATATTACAACAAGAAACCAAAGCATTCTCTTGAAAAGCCTAAGTAACAGAGGAAAGTCATCGATATATTACAACAAGAAATCAAAGCATTCTCTTGAAAAGCCTAAGTAACAGAGGAAAGTCATCGATATATTACAACAAGAAACCAAAGCATTCATTTAAAATAACACATTAAATGCATTTAATTAACTTTGTGAAATTATGAAATGTGGTCCCTTTTTTGCCCCTTGTCTAAAA
Source organism: Gigantidas platifrons (assembly GCA_002080005.1). NCBI lineage: Eukaryota > Metazoa > Mollusca > Bivalvia > Mytilida > Modiolidae > Gigantidas > Gigantidas platifrons. Next base: position 435,704 of record MJUT01053854.1, on the reverse strand, counting down.
TGAAATGTGCAATGTTCGTCATTGATTCACAAATAAGATGAGTATCTTGTGGGGTAAAATACAGCAAAATTGGATGAATTACAATAAGCTATCAACAGTCTGTATGGTTCACATAATTTGTATGTAGGCAATGGGCAAAAACATCTTACATTCTTCATGACACAGTGATGTGCATATCGGATTTCAGACCCCCGCCCTCTCCCAAAAAGTTAGGTAGAGGTTTACCTTAGTATATCATTCGTGGATAAATTGGTTCAAATGATTTTGTACGGGGGTGTTTCTGTGGTGAGAGTTATCTTGGGTTTCACTGTGTATCACAAGATTACAAGTTTTATATTGAGGTCTATCATAATATTATTTGTACATTTTTGTTTATAAATAAATATATTATCAAATGGTTTCTGACAAGAAGAAATGTAATCATTATGTAGTAGATTTTGGTTGATAAATAAATAATTTAATTTGATTTGAATACTGCAGTCTGATTGGCTAATCCGCCTGGAGAAAATTTTGGTTATACTGGATAACATGGGTTGGTATTGTGACGTCACCAACGTCTTCATCCGCCAACGACAAATTCAAATAGTCATGAAATAATCGTAGTTAAAATCGAGGAATCATTAAATTTTGTTGTAAAAATTAAATTATAAAGTATATTTGAAATTGTTGAAAAGGTTATACTTTGAAAAGGGCATAACCTGGTTTGGGTCAGCTTACGCTTTTCATAAACCGCTTCGCGGTTTATTAAGCGTAAACTGACCCAAGCCAGGTTATATCGTATGACCTGTTCAACAATATCAAATATTCTTTAATTAATCGTGTGTAGATGGTACATTTATATTTATTTCTTAAATTTGACAGCAATCAGTTTTGATATATTGTACAGGATTCATCATACAGTCACACTGAAATAAATACCAATTACATATATAGTGTGGTGGTACAAGACTATGTATCAGGTCGAGCCTGTTGTGTGAACTAGTATCACTACGAGTCGCGATAGCGACGAGTTGTGATGCGGTTTGTGCACGCAACAGGCAAGACCTGATACATAGTCTTGTACCAACACACTATTTATGTAATAAGTTTATCTAACATTTCAATAAAAACAAATTTTAAACAAATAACAAGGGTCGAATTAATATTTACAACCTTTTTTTTAACAATACTCGCAGGAAGACCTCATGTTATTTGTTGCCGTTCTTTCACCAATGTCGAATTACTGTTCAATCACTTTCAGTGTCATTGTACAATCCGACAACGCTTTTGAAAAGGACATGGGGACCTTACAGTTGTCGTAAATATTGATATTATGTCTTCACGTTGCCTACATTGATGTGTTTTTCGCCGGATTCCAATGATATGACGTCATGACAAAGGAGTTCGGCAGAGTACGTCTCGTGCAACGTCGCGCCATTCTTTTATCACCACAGTGTGGTGATACAACATCTTGTATCAGACACCTTGTATCAGAGAGGCTACTTTCGTTAATTTCAAAGGAAAACGTACATAATGTTAGATAAAGTATATTATACAAACGTCTAAGCACGTGACAACCATACAATATACCCTCATCCCCACTGGATTTCAATTTTGCTTGAAATACTAGGTTAATACTAGATATTCATATATACGTGTGAAAGGTTAACACAACAGAGTTAGAACAAGATTTTTTAGCTGACAATTTGTGTTCTCCCTTGACGGGATTTTAATTCACACCAATGATACATTGCAGCACCAATCGCTTAGCCTAGACCAGTCGTCCACATACTGTGACTGTATTGTGAATTCTTAGTTATCATATGCAATATATTAAAACTGCTGAGTTAGATTGCTGTCAAATTATAATAATAAGTATATATATATACCATCTACACACGCTTAAACACATGCATTATGTTTATCCCTAGATTCGCCCAACGAAACAATGTAATACTTCGACTATTGAAGCTATATTTAAGGAATAGTTAACAGTACTGTATTGAAGAGTTGGAGGTGTCAATTGTGGATTTTACGGTCGCAAATGCCGTTTTACTGGCGACGCGAAGCGGAGTCATTAAAACAGATATTTACGACCGTCAAATTCACAATTGGCACCTCCAACTCTTCAAATAGAGTACTGTTATTCCTATTCTAATGAAATTCTCCCAAACTGTACACACTAGTTTGAAAACATACAAATAAATGACGAAATATATGCACTTTTCAAATTCCTTCCGCTTAAAAAATAGTCGGTAAAATTCACAATTTTGACACCGAAAACTCTTCAAATGCTCTCAATGTATCATCTAATTCAGTAGAACCAAGGTACATATATATCATATAAAGTCTTATTTAAAGACAATATGGGATTATGATAATGCAAATTATATTGCCATTAACCAGCACTTGCAAAATACTGATTGGGATATGAAATTTGGAGATTCAGATAATGTTAATATCATAAATGAAGTTATTAACTTAGAGCTTAACTCTGCTATGAATACTTATATTCCAAAAAAGATTATACGTGTTCGACCACGGGATAAACCTTGGATGAATAGTGAAATAAAGTGTAAAATTAGAAAAAGGAACCGGGTGCATAGAAAGGCAAAAGTTCGAAATCTAGCAAGTGACTGGGAAAGTTTTCGTAGAATACGCAATGAGATAATTGATATGATTAGAGAAGCCAAAAAACATTATATTATAAAATTACAAAATTCACTGATTGACAAGTCTATTCCACCTGGTAAGTGGTGACGAATTGCAAAGTACTAATACTACAAATACTCCTATTAAGGTAAATGGTGATATTTTTGTCCATCCTGTAGACAAAGCCAATTCTATTAATAACTATTTTACATCAGTAAAATTCTGAACCTGATCTTCCTGATGTACCCCCACTTGCACCTTGTGAGCTGTCTGACATTGTCATTAATGAACAAGAGGTATGTGATCAGTTTAAAATCTTAAATATTTCTAAGCCGGCCGGTCCTGATAACCTTCCGCCTAAATTTTTGAAAGCTGTTTTTCAGTCATTAGTTAAACCACTAACTATTTTATTTCAAAAAAGCTTAAATTTTGGTTTGGTAAAGGTGGTAGCGATAGTGTAGCAAATTATAGACCAATATCTGTTACTAATTGTTTTATTAAGATATTAGAAAAAAATTATATTCAAACATCTTCACAACTACTTGTTAAGATATAATATACTATCGGATGATCAGTCTGGATTTAGACATAGAGATTCCACTATAAACCAGTTATTGGTAATTTATGATGTCATTATGAAAAATTTAGATATTGGCAAAGATGTTAGGTTTATTTTTTGTGACATACCAAAAGCGTTTGATCGTGTCTGGCATCGTGGTCTATTGTACAAACTGAGAAAATATGGAATTAAGGGTAACTTATTGACTTGGTTTGGTAGTTGTCTTTCTGACCGTAAGCAGCGAGTCTGCATGAATGGATACTACTCTACTTGGAATTCCATTAATGCTGGAGTTCCGCACTTCTCCATACTGGGCCCATTTTTTTTTAATTATTTATTAATGATATTGTTGATGTCGTTTCCAATAGCATGAAACTATTTGCTGACGATACATCCCTTTATTGTATTGTTGATGATCAGAATGAAGCTGCTCAATCCCTGAATTCTGATTTGAAAAGCCTTAGTACTTGGGCATCTGATTGGTGTGTTAATTTCAATGCCTCAAAAACTAAGCCTATGCTGTTTACTAGAAAACATGATGTTAATATTCCCCCTTTATATATGAATGATGATGTCTTAGAAGATGTACTTAAGCATAAACATCTTGGTATAAATTTTTGTCCTAATGGTACCTGGAAAAATCATATAGATGCAATTTATAAAAAAGCTTGCTCTCGTCTTAATATATTGCGCATGATGAAACATAATCTTGATAGGAACTCACTAGAAAAGCTCTATTTTGGTTTTATAAGACCTATACTCGAATACGGAAGTGTAGTTTGGGATAATTGCACAAGAGAACAGTCTGATCTTATTGAATCAGTGCAATACGAATCAGCCAGAATTATTACAGGTCTTCGAAAGGGTACCTCAAGGGTTAAGTTGTATGGTGAATTAGGGTGGGACTCCTTGCAAAACAGA
>MJUT01053854.1:364501-379722 GCA_002080005.1 Gigantidas platifrons | reverse complement strand
GGAGCATACTTGTAGGTTTAAAAAAAAATCCCTTCCTACCGACCCTAATTTTGAAGACCATGCAATCGGAAACACACTTTTGTTTCTTGGCCCAATCTGAAAACATACTAAAAACCGTTGAAAAATTAAGTGCAAACATGACACCCTCATCCCGGACACTCATAAATTGCGCAAAAAATTAGTTTCAAAATTATTTTATTTTGGGCTAATAGGAACACCCCTCCCATTTTGGGTTAATAGGAACCCCCCTCCCAGAAGGTGTGCCGGGGATAGAATAGGCACCAAGTTTCTCCGGTTACTCCCCATTGGTCCGAAGGTCCGATAGTCCGAAGGGCCAATAGTCCGCAGGTCCGATAGTCCGAAGGTCTGATATTCCGATAGTCCGAAGGATCGATAGTCCGAAGATCCGATAGTCCGAAGGGTTGATATCGATAGTCCAAAGGTCCGATGTAGTTTGGTTAGAGTATTCCGCTGGTGCCCAGCCTCGTCAGAATTTCTTTTCTATCCTGTGTTTTTCCACAGTAACGCAATTTGCCAACATTACATAACCAGTCTTAAAAAAAGTAACAAACCGAACCTTCGTTCCACAGGAGGAATCCAAACGGCGTAAGTCCAAGGGAATCGGCAAAATCGAGCAGACGAGCAAAGACAGAGAAAAAAAAGACTACACAAAAACCATAAACGTACACAAAAAATGACCATCACGGACCCATAGAAACCAGGGTTAGACCAGGTGTGCCAGCAGAGTAAGCGTCTACAGTCATTTTAGGGACCGGTCATTATTTATCTCCAGGGGGGCCGGCAAATTATTTTGAATAACCGGAAAAAAATCAATGACCTCCTTTCCACTTTTGTGTAACATATGTGATCCCCCTCTTAATAGTGTCAGAAAAATGTTGACCCCAAACCATGTCATATTTGTATTTCTCCAATGGTGTTGTGGTATATATACTTTGTACATAAACAATTCTCCCTCTCTATCCTTTGTCATGTTTTTCATAACTCCCCCTCTATTCATTTATTTGTTATTTTTTTTTTTTTTTTTCAATTTGAAAATTAAAAAAATCATGACCCTTTTCTCCTAACATAAAGAAACCTCTGACCCCCACCTTTTCCAGGTTCCAAATTTTTTACTGAACCCTCTATATTTGCCGCCCCCTGGAGATAAATAATAACCAGTCCCTTAGGGACACCCGCCCTGATAGCCAGAGTCAAATCCGGTGCAAAGGAAGAACGAAGCTGATCAAGGAAACACATGTTTGCATCTGTGAAACAGTTGTCTCATAACTGTCCACTAAGTCGTCATGGCGTCCGTAGAACGTCATGAGCGATGACTTCAACATTTTAGCAACATAGCCTTTTCTCATGAGTTTGTCAGTTAGCAACCGCGCGCTCTGTCTAGAAAATCACGATATACACCACAAACTCTGGAGTAACGGACAAGCCTAGTCCTATAACATATGACTTCACATTCCATGTTCATATTTTGCGTTTTCATTGGGATTTTTTCATTTTTTTATTTTATGCGGAATGCGAAGTCATATACCGTTTGCCCATTTTGCTTTAGCAAATTCCGCCCGGATTCCAGTGCGGGTGAAATAAGATATTTCCAGAGATTTACATACCCATAAGTAACGATTTTTCAATAAAATATATATCATAAAAACTAAAAAAATAACTTAATTCAATCGAAACAATCCTAAAATCACACTAAATCCAAGTTTATTTCAGCGAGGTGGGCAGTGTAAACTGACCGCCATATTTTTGAAAGTTTACTTTCCAAATTACGGAACGAGTCCGGTGAATGAGGATTGCCTCGCTTTTCGACTGTAGACGTATATTTGGGCAAAAAGATGTTCTTATTGGATTTATTATTAAAAATTCTAATTTTATTATTTTCCACCTTCAAATTCTTTCTATAAACAATAGTTATAACTTTACGCCATAATTGTACAATAGCAACTTAAAAGTTCGTTTCGTCAAAAGTTTTGTAACTTACAAAAATTACCATGTGACATTTCGGGAAAGTACTTTTGTGGTTTAAAAAGGCACTTATTGTCACAAAACACAATAAAATTACTGTAAGTATCATATTTGTTACGATCATTACATGTAATTAAGCTCCTGTATGTTTTGCATTTGCTACGGATTTTGGGGACTTTGTGATATGAACTCGCGGTGGCAGCAAATAAAAAACAAATAGAAAATATCGCCACCCGAGGTACTATGTGATAGGACTACGGACAAGCCAAATAATGGGGACCGCCATTTTTCAAAACTCTCCAATGTGGAGGAGACAAAAGCCTGAAAAGGGGTGTATCCATTCTCGGATTATACCTCCCCGTTACGTCACGCAATCGGTATCGTATATTATATCAGCATTGATCAGTTGCAATTTTATCATTAACAATTATGTAAATCGTAAAATAACGTGGTATATATTTATCTTTTGATATTTAAAAAATCATTATGACTTATGTTAAGCATTTTATTGCACTAAGTAAAGAAGGGAAAGTGTGAGAAGATTTTTTTGTGTGTAATTACCGATCCGGACAGGACTACCTGTCAACACAATGATCATCGATCAGTGACCTCGAAAAACACGGGAAAGTATGACAGCATTGGGGACAAAAAGAAAAAAACATGTGTAAGCACAAAACGAGTTAAAAATGACAGTTATTTAACCTATGGCCGATCACGTAAAACATGAAATTATACGTAGAACCCCCCTCCCCCGATACAAATAAACTCCTTTGTTTTATGAAAATGTAACATGGGATGGGAATATTAAGAACAAAATTAGAACGATATACATTTATAAACATTGTATTGCAGTTGATCTGATATTAAAACAAAACCAAACAGGCACGATGTTGGGAAGAGTCAGATACATGCTATTTATTCAACTAACATGATACGACTAAGTGACGTCACATGAAGAGGTGTCATGGCCGCCTACACTACGACAGGAAATTCCAAATATTCATATTTCTAATTGGGTATATTAATGTTAATAAAGGTGTTTTTTTTTTAATAATAAGTTATTTACGAATAACAAGTTATAATGAATTGAATTAAAACAACTTTTCAACTGACTGGTCTTTTCCAAGTGTGTTATCTATTAAATAGAGAAAATAAAATCGTAATATTGACGTTGAAATCAAGTATACACCATGTTTTTTTTGTGTTAATTAGAGGGGGTGCACTGTGCTTTATCAGAAAAATGATAAACGAGAACGAATAATATACTGGATTTTCACCCTACCAGTTGAATATTTTGCTGGGTCCTCAAATTTTCTCCGTTTAATAGTGGAAATTTCGCTGTCTCCTTGACATCTTTTCATATTTGTTTTCTCTCTCTAATAGGCGTTAAGTTTTACCGATGTCCGTCCGTACGTCTGTATACTAAATCCTCGGCTTCTACTTCAGGGAATGATTTGATACATTGAAAAGAGATTTGTCATGATGAGTTGTAATGTGTACGCTATCTTGGAAGCTGTCACATACCTACTTCCTATTTATCGACCAACTTTGCTGCGAATGTTTGTCTAAAAAACGCAAAAATTTTCGTAAAAGATTTCTCGGATTCTTTTGAAAGGAATGTATGGTTCGATACTTGGTATAGAGCTTGGTAATGATTGAGTTGTAACGTGTAAGCTATTATTAAAGCTGTCGCCTGCCTACTTCAAGATTGCCGAACGAGTTAATATGGAGGGGCATATCTGTACCATGAACACATTCTTTTATTTCATAATACATGGAGATCATTTTTATAGTATCATAAGGGCTCATTTTTGCTTCGTCGCTCTATGTCGCGCGACAATCGCCATCCACTAATCAATAAATTTGTATGTCCAAATTCTAAATATTCCCAATTAACAATAGAGGACAAAAATCGCGAAATCATGATGCAACTGTCGCGCGACGAAGTATAAATGAGCCCTGAAGTGAAGTATACCGGCATGAGATGCGGTACGAAATTTTGAAAGCAAATACTTTCTGCGTATGAATTAGACAATTCATGGTCATTGTCTATTTGTTGTCAGAAGAGAAGAAATTTATTTGGGTGGGCTTTACTTCTGAGAAACAGGAAAAATAACGAGTTCTGTTTGGCCCTTTTGGCATATTGAATAATAATCACAAAAACAATTGTCTTTCATGGTAACTGCGGGACTGCGTTTTTTGTTGTTGCGGGAATTTCCCTTAAAAATTTCAACGTCACAATGGGCCTTTATTTACTTTAGGGGACCCACAACCTATAGGGTAACTGAAATATTTGCACCTAGCGTCGTATGTTGTATCAATATGCCATCTAGTGCTGTAGACTGTGTCAACGTGCCATCTAGTGCCGTAGGCTGTGTTCTCGGGTTAGAGTTAGGCTAGGGGTAGGGTTAGCTTTGGACATACCAAATATGGGTGGGTCCTCTAAAGTAAATGAAGGCCTCACATTATCACTTTCATTATTAACTGATGTCAATTTGCGGAAAGCGGTGCGTTTCCACTCAGTTCCCTCCAAAATCGTGAAGCTCTGCAGTTAAAGAAAGGGTCTATTGAGATGCCTGGAACTGCTAATACTAGGAACGGAGAGAAAACTAATGCATAATGCCATGCAGAGACAAGTATTATATAGCTAGTTGTGAATTGCATTTTGCACTTCTCATCTATCGGGTACAGGCCAAATCGGCACCTGGACATATCGGTACCTTGACACTAAACACAGTTGGGTCGAAACTTCCCATTTTCCTTCACGCATCGTCAATACCAGCCAATTGGTTTTTTTAATGCAAGATCGCGTAGATGTGAATGCAAATGTATTTATACCAACAAATCATTTAATAGTTAGTAAATGTCATCTGAAAAGTTATAATGCAAACATTTATAAAGAAATGTGCAAGAGATTACTGAAAAAGGGACATTTTCGGACTATCGACCTTCGGACTATCGGGCCGTCACCGTTTCTCCGCCCTAGAGGCACTAGTCCTCTAAAAGTGGTAAACCCCGGGGTATAGAGTGCCTAATGGACCGAGAGCTTCTTCGGTTTGAAGGCGCGTCCGTCGGTTGTGCGGGATGTATAAATTTACAACCAACCCGTCCTTCGGATGAGACGTAAATAAAACCGAGGTCCCGTGTTGAGATATTGCCACCCTCTTCGCATGTTAAAGAACCCAGTGTAACAGCTCATGATGAGCATTGTGCTCATGACGAGTGGTCCATAGGAGACCTGTTGCACTGGCTAAATTATCCGTCCCTACCCATCACCTTTCCTTGTTTCGAGTCCCGGCCGTGGCGTTTAAATTATTTAATGTTCTCGTCCTGAATATAGCTGAAAAATTGCTTGCTGGACGTTAAACACCAATCAATTAATTAATTTGGGTTAATAGGAGTAAATCGTATTCATTTTAGATGTGCCGACTCGAAAATATTGCGAACTTTTGTTTAAACACGAAAAATTAATGCTTTCGTATCAAAATATTATTTTAACATACAGTGCTGTTCCATAATTTACCGGCAAAATCCAATATGGCGCCAGTCAAGCGTAACGGGTGTCACAATAAATTACATTGTTGTATTTCATCCTGGGGAATAAATAATAATCTTTATTTGCAAAATTACGCCCATAGGGGCCAAGCAAATACAAACTAAATAAAACAATACAAATCACGAATATACAAATATACAAATAAAATGACAAAGCCTTGGGTCCCTCTAAAACAAGAAACGAAACGCAACGAAACGAAACGGAACATGGCGAAACGAAACGGAACTTGGCGAAACGAAAAGAAACGAAATTGAAACGAAACGAAACGAAACGAAACCTGGCGAAACGAAATTGAATTGAAACGAAACGAAACGAAATTGAAACGAAATGAAACAAGGCGAAAGTTTTTTTTAGAACCTATGGGAAAATAGTTGGCTGATTTATTTGAACCCATACGTCAGTCCGTTGGCTTTTTTAAAAACGGTCAGTATAAAGTGATGGATTTAGTCTGTACGTCCGTCCATCCGTTACCAAATGTGCACTCTCAACTCATTCTAAACTATTTAACTGGTCCATGAAACTTTCGGAGAATCTTGATTATATTGCCATTTTGCACCTCTTATTCCATTTTCTATCAAATTTTGTTTGGGGGGGGGGGGTATAATTTCTACTTTTATAGATGCTCGTCATACCCTTCACAGGCAATGTGATCATGTTATGTTTTGACATGTCCGTTGGTTTTTCATCATACTGTTGTTTCTTTACATTCCCTATGTTTATGCAATCTTTTTAATATCAACAAGCGGGAATAAATTGAACCACAAAACGGCAAGAAAATCGCTGCAATAATTCTCAAATTGTGTGTTATAATAAAGACTGTTTAATATGACTGCCGAGAGAATGTCCCTTCACGCGTACATTTCGTGTCAATTTCATGAAAAAACGTGCAACATATCAATATATTTATACGATAAGTTAATCACGTGCCTCGCGCAGAGTAGATCATGCAAACCCTTCCGATGCACCTGGTGATACTCCCGGTTTTTGTGTGAGGGTTCAGATTGCTAGTGCTTTTATTTTTTTATGGCATTCGTTTTCAAATCTGTTATTGTTTTGTCCTTGTTGTTTCAGCAGTGTAATATGGGTGAGGTGGAAGAAGAAAGTAATTTTCTATCATTTTGTAATCAACACAGGGAGGGAGGACAGACAAAATCTAAATAAACTCATAATTCAAAGTTGTCCTAACCTTTTAAACGTGAATTCACAAGAACAATTTATTCGGTTAATGACTTGTAAAAATCACAACTGTATAGAAAATAAGAAGTCAGTTTATCCAGAGAAATTATAAATGATGCATGTCAGTATTTCATTTTATTGTTAACTTTACATTGCTTGCAGTTCTGGATCTGACACGGGGAAACACCATCCCCTGGTGTCTCTCCAAGTATTACAACCAGTGGCAATACACCCACACTAATCATGATCGTTATAATATGTTTTCGCCTTTTGTGGGCCTTTGATTGGAACAATAAAGTTATGTTATGTTATCGTCTCTATTTGTGTAATCTCTGTATCACCATTTTGTTTTGGACCTAGGATTTTCTGGATTATCCCTTTGGCTTGTTGCTTTGATATGAAGAACTCTCCTGTCCACAGTTCTCCGAACCGTTAATACTAGTGACAGGCATCAACGGAGCTTTGCCAAATTTTAAACTATGGGAATGTATTAGATATGTTTCGAAACATTATCCTTTTTGACGTTTCGGTTTTGTTTCTCAGTTTTGTTTCGTTTCGTTTCGATTCACTTTTTCGTTTCGTTTCGTTTCGCCCGGTTCCGTTTCATTTCGTTTCGCCCGGTTTCGTTTCGTTTCTGTTTCGTTTCTTGTTTTAGAGGGACCCCAAAGCCTTGGCCAACGTGGACTTTACCCTCGCAAATCTATACCTTGCTTCAAAAAGTTTCCCACAGCTGACAAAAGTTCAAAATTAGGATTTAAAATTTGTTTTAATTTTTGGAGTGGTTGATCTTGTATAAAATGTGGATTTAATTGATTTATTAATAAAAACAATTGATCTCTTTGCAATTTATTTTTATTACAATTTAACAAGAAGTGATATTCATCATCAATTTCATTAGAGTTACAAAATTTACATAGTCTTTTATCTCTGGGAATATTTTGATATCTTCCGGTTTCTATTTCTAGTTTATGGTCACTAACACGAAATTTAGTAAACAATTGACGAGTTTTAAAATTTGATATCTCTAATAAGTATTGCTCTAGTTTAATTTCCGACTTTAATTTACCATATATATGAAGTTTAGAATTTTCAGAAAAGATTGCGAGTTTATTTAATGTCTTCTGATAGTAAAAATAATATACTATTTTCTTAAATTTTTTCTTAATAGAATATTTAATATTATCAAAAGGTTCATGTAAATTTTCAAATTCTTCAATATCAAGACCAAATTCCTCAAATAGACTTGTAGCAAATGTGTACCATGAATAAACCCCCTCTGTATGTAGGGATTTATTAACAGTACAGGCTTCTTGTACAAGTGGATTTACAGAATCAGAATTGACTCTACAAAAATATAGCATAGCTTGAGATTTTATAAATGTTGATAATGAAAATCTTCCAAGTTCTGATTTTGCTGATATATTACATGCTGGTTTTTTTCAAGCCTAACACTGATTTACAAAATGTATTATGAATTTTCTCATAACTGAACTTTTCTTCTAAGGATAACATATCACAATTAGATCCATGTTGTTTTGATCTTTTTAAAGATTTATATATGGGGGCATATTCTTCCATGAACCAAATGTCACTATTATATAACATCACAGGCCTAATCAAAGTGTCAAATAACTTATATGACAAATTAATTGGCAGTGAGTGAAAATTTATAAAACGAGTTTTGAGAGAAAATAAAACTTTGAGTCCCTTTTTTGTTAACTCTTGTATGGCTCTTTTAAAGTTACCATTATAGTTAATAATATTACCAAGATAATTATATTCTTTAGTCTCATTTAGTTGACAATTTTTATAAAATAAAGGAGGAGTGTGTATATATATATATTTTGAAAGATCATAACTTTTGTCTTAGCAGTATTAATTGCAAGTTGCCAATCATAGCAATATGTTTCAAGTTTATTTAAAGAATTTTGCAAACCTTTGTGTGTACTGGAAAGAATAACAAGTTCATCTGCAAAACTTAAACTAGCTATTGCAGATTTATCAAGTTTTAGGGGATCACATGTCTCATCAAATATCTGATGTAAATCATTGATAAAATAGTTAAAAATGGTGGGCTTTAAGCTGTCCCCTTGTTTCACACCTCTCTCCAAGTTAAATAATTCAGATATATTATTTTGTATTTTAATTGCTGATCTATTAAGTCTGTACATATCTCTAATAACATTAAAAATCTTCTTGCCTATGCCATTAAGCATTAACTTATATATTAAATCATTGTGCCATACAGAGTCGAAGGCTTTACTCAGATCAACAAAGCAATCATATAATTTTTCTTTCTTTTTCTTTAAATATTTTAATATAATGGATTTTAAAATAAATACACTATCTGTGGTTCTGTGGTTTTCCCTAAAATCAAACTGCTGATTTACAAATAATGTATCATAGTGATTAATAATTCTGTTATTTAATGCAGAACTAAAAAGTTTTGCAATGAAATACCTCTATAATTATTTAGATTTGAGCTATCACCAGACTTGTAGATTACTACTGTAAATGATTTTCTCCATTCATTTGGATAATTTCCTGTATCTAAAATTAAATTAAATAATTTAGTGATTGATTTACAAGTAACTGTACTACTATATTTTATAATTTCATTTGATATCAGATCTGGTCCTGCGCTTTTACCCAATTTTAGCTTTTTAATACATGTTTTAATTTCTTTGATGGTAAAAGGTTTATCTGTTATTTCATTTTCAATAAGTATATTTTGATAGTTTTCAATATGATCATCCACACTTTTGGAAAAAGTTTTATTATAACTAACAGGTTTTCCTTGTGATTGAAAATGGTCCGAAAGTTGATCATAATTAAGAGAATTAACATAGTTAATATTTTCGTTATCAGATTTTTGAAGAGAATTTAATAACTGCCAATACTGTTTTGGGTCAGTTTCCTTCCAGTTTAATAGTTTATCAAATAAATTTTTATTAAAGAGATATTTTCCCTTTTTATCATCCTTTTTAAATCTTTTGAATGTTTGAAGAAATTATGTCTAACTTGTAAATTATATGGTTCCTGTCTCATTTTTATACCAAGATCAACCACCGTTTTTTTTAAGATCTTTAATTTCTGTATCTGCCCATGGTTTTTTCCTTTTTGGTTTAATTTTCTTGTTTCTAATATATTTACATGATTTTCTTGATAAATTTTCAAAGATATTAGTTAAATGTTCAGTTGCTCTATCAACTTCATTGCAATCATCTTCAAATTTATGGTTTTCAAAGTTAACTATTTCTTGAATTAATTCAGTATCATGAAGTACTTGAAGCAACTTATCTTTTGATATAGGTTCCCATTTGTATGTATATTCAATAGCTTTAAAATTGCTTTTGTTGCAGTTTTTTGTACTATTTATATGGCAATTTATATGCATTGAAATTTGTGAATGGTCTGACAAATAAGTTGGGTTATGAACCTGAAAGAAATTAATGGAATTTATAAAGTCCATGTTGGTCAAATCAGAGTCAACAGTACTAGAGCCATATGGTTTATGGCAAGTAAAATTACCAAAATAGTCACAAATAAAACGTCCATTCATTATTCGAAGCTGGGAGGAAATGCAGAGATCAACAAGTGCCTGGCCTTGTGTATTAAAAGTTCTATCTATGCAATTTCTGTGGATATGACGATCCTCATTATATTTATCTGGAAGTATATTTTGTAAATTATCCCGAGAGTCAGTTTCATTTTCAATAAAATCAGCTCTGTCTGAAATTCTAGAGTTCAAGTCTCCTATAAGAATTATATTTCCCTGATCGTATAAAAAAGATATTTCATTTTCTATTTTAGTAAAATCATCATCAAAATATGTAGAACTAACTGGGGGAACATAACAGGCACAAATGAATAAATCTTTTTCTAGTCCAAAATATTTTTTTTCTAATTTCAGCCAAAGCCTATTTTCAGATGTAGTAATATGTTTTAATTCACTAATGCCATCTTTAAACTTAGATTTATATACATTGTAGTACAATAATTCTTCCGCTGAATCTCCTTGACCTCTTTTTTTACTTTCTACACTTTTGGAAAATATTATAATTAGGGATATAAAAATCAGAACTTCCTCCCTTCCAAGTTTCAATAAGTATATTTATGTCAAAATTAAGACACGACAAAAAATCTTCATCTCTGCACTTTTCTCACACCCCCTGAACATTCCAAGACGAAATTGTAAAATTATTTATCATATTTCTTGATAAAAATCATCTGGTACACAATGGCAAATTAACAATACTTTAGAATAAACAGTAACAAATCTTTAAATCAAACTTATATATAAAGAAAGATAACTCTTAATCTTATAGTTAACACTTTGAAATGTATATTAATGTACTAACAAAGTTAATAATTTGTGTACAACATACCCATGTCATTATTTAAATTTGTATAAAAAGAGAGACAACTCTAGATTTACCAACAGTCATAGTAGGATATTTACCCCATAAAGTTATTATTCTAATTACCAGATTACATGTTCCCATCTTTTTTTTCCTCTGCCTGTACTAATTCCAGATATTAAAATTAGTTTATTATATACCCTTATTCAGAATCAGACAAACCATCCATTAATATACATGTTCATTTATGCACCAAACCTTAAGTACATATACATAATACTCAAAATAGCCAGTTTTTATTTATACAATTTCAATTAAAAAAAAATTCTATCCTGAAAAAATGCAGAATGTATTCTACTAACCACCTTATTAACTTGACATCATGTTATCTGCAATGAAGAATTCTATATAAATGGTGGTGGTGGTGGGGGGAGGTTAATACTTTTCTGAATAGCAAATACCAATTTTACCTGTGAGACATTTTCACCAAAACCAAAAAAAAATAAAAAAATAATAATAATAATAGTAATAATGAATTTTTTTTTTATATTAAGTCTAGCCCCTTGACTAGTGTGTCAGTAGGGGACAGGTACTAATAAATTGGAAATAGAGTCATCATCATAAAATCATTGATCATCAAGATTGATGCCTTTTGAACAAATTCCATATCTACATCCATATTCATGAGTTTGTAACCTCAACCCTAGAGGACCAGCAAAAAAAAAACAAACATGCATATACCTATGCTTCAATAATCATCAAGGCAAAACATTATTAATAAAGAAATAAAGACAAAACAAAATCAAATATTTGTGTTCAAAATATTATGTGTGTCAAATTAATATGATGGGAGACCCTGCAGGGCCGAGCGAAGTAATTTTATGTTAATATCATCTCTTGTGTCCCCATTATAGTGACTGTCATTTGGAAAGTGCTGATAATTGGTGTATCTAGTGTTTAGGGGGTATCTCGGTTGTCCATAATTTCTGTAATTTGGTGATGTATTAAAATTTCTACCAAAGCGAGCACGATTACAGTCACTTGTTTGTGGGTTTTGTCGATCCATTCTTGGTGTCTGATTTTGGCTTCAGAGTTTTCATCCTTTTTTACTCCTACTAAGGGGTTTATTACTTGTTTAAGGTTTTGAACATATTGTGGTACACCACACTCCAGATTAATATGAATACCATCACTGTAATGAATTTGGGTAATATTATTATATCGAATGAACGTGATATTGAGGTCTTCACAAGTGTCAGCTAGAATCTCGTTACACTGTAATCTTTTACTTTCATATTCGGTACGTTTTTAAGCGTTGCTATAAAACCTTGATGTCTGGAAAACATACCAGCCTTTCATGGGAAAATGTTTGGTTTGAGAAGGTTGTTCTAGGGTGAATAAGTTTAACAGCTATATCATTAAAACATTTATTTGAACTAATTTGCAACATTACAACATATGCCATTAATTATTGTTCTTTATTTTACTATGTTATTTCTTTTATCGACAAGTCAATGTACTTTTGAAGTCTCTTCAGATAGTTCCACTGATTTTGTTTGAGATAAAATCCCTGTATGGTGGGCTTTCCATTGATAAATTTACGAAAATCAATTCTCACAGTTTTCTGATACAAGCACACTGTAACGTAATAATCCTCTGGAAGTGGAAATTGTTTCATATAGTCACACAATGTTTCATTCCATTGCCCTTGTGAATCAAATGTCACCTCTGGTGTAAAAGAATGAATGCAATCAGACTTATTATGTTTCTTCGCTTTTTCCATTTTGTAGACAGAATTAGTCATTACCAAAGTGGTACTTAACAGTGACAATAGAACAATAATACCCGTCATTTTGATTATATCGAAATGAAAATCATAATTCTGATAGATGGAACTTAGGCTGGATCTAATGCTTGCAAATCTCCACCTACTTAAAGGCTGCTCTTCGGGAGACATGTTAGCAGTTACTTTTTCATTAAAATAAATGAATCAATTCAAAATTAATAAAATATATATTCCAAAGCAATCAGTCGTCACACGTTCTTAATGACATCACACATTCCTGACATAGTATTGCTACATTGCAATGGCATTCAATTCCCACAGTACATTTTAACCACGTGACATTCCTGGAATAGTTTTGACGTCACCCATTGCATTGTGGGTCACATATCTCGTTGCAATTGAATTCTTTACATTCCTATGACGTCACCCATTACATTGCAAGATTACTTCCAGAATTCCCAATTCTACACTACTTTTGTCTAATAATTTTAAGAAATAACTAATCATTTCTCCTGGTTTACTTATTTTCTGAACTAGCATCAGCTTTTTTTTCTTTAAACCCGTTTTCGTTTTAATGTCTATGTATTCTATGTTTATGTCTTATATTATTTATATGCTCTGCTTTTTATGCATGTGTCTAGTTCAACTACTGTGCTTTTATGTCTTATATTATGTATATGCTCTGCTTTTATGCATATGTATGTCCTGATGCTTGTTTTATTATTTACATGTATGTCGGTTTTAAAAGCTCTTCAGAGCTTATGTTGTATGTTTTTATACTCCGACTTTAAATAAAATTTGTATCTGTATCTCGAAACACTTCCAGTTTACATCCGGGTTATCTGAATTACTGGTTTCATCGGGATCAGTATAAAACTTAGACACACCGCAGTCATTACAATTTCTATTGACGCATGTCTTAAGATGGAAACCTTCATCAATTTTTGCACAAAGAATCACGTTACAAATGTCATAAACATCTTTATAAATTTTTAATTGATTAGATTCTTCACGAGTACGGCTAATTTTTCTGCGGTGTTCCATTACACATTTAAAAACGTACTTTATTTTTAAATGATATCGGCAACAACATGTAGCGCGATCTTTTTTGTTGGCAGACCGAACGAAGAACGGTTTACACCTCTCAAACACGCGTTGTGAAACATTAATGTTCGGAAAGGCACTTTGAAAGTCATGAAACACTTCTGTTTGAGTTTTTTTCCAGAATTTGCACTGGGTGTGATGAGTATTTTTTTGGGCCAAAGTGAACTCGCTTTACATCATTTTTGTTTCCGAATGGATGTGAATTTTCGGGGAACACCAAAAATTATACATTAGTTTTTTTGGTGTCTTAACGCATCACACATTGTCTTACGTTTAGTATATATGTACGGTGCACTCTCGGAGTGCAATATTTTTTTCCTGTATGTTGTTGCCCTAGATATTCTTTTTTGAGACACTTCTAGCACCAGCGCTAAAGATTTGTTTACCCTTGATTCCACTATATTTTCGCCACTTGCCGATGCTGTAATTAAGTTAACCGCTGCTCTCGCTTCGTCCGATCGTCCATGTTTTGCCTTTTTGATAGTTTCCTTCATGTTTTCAACAACAGTTGATGCCTATTTATCTTCGGGAGTCGATATTATTTTTTTTTCCTCAAGAATTTGTACAGTCGGCGATTTTATCTTCAGATACGCGGTAATAGCAGACGCGCGCTTATTTGGAGTTTGTGGTAAGCACGATTTAAGTTTCTGTAAAAGTCTACATTTGGAAATGCGATTTGGAAATTCTAAATCGTTTGAAACAGTTACTGCATCTTCATCACAATTTGCTGTTGCAATCATTTTTTTTTATTCTCACGCCAGCGTTTTTGGCGTTCTCTTTTCAAGGTTTTCATCTCTTGTATAATCAATTTGTTTTCTCTCTATTTTGCTCTTTCTTTTTGTTTTCTTTCTTTATTTCCTGTGCGTTTCTTCGCTTCGGTTTCTCTTTGTTTCCGTTTCCGTAACGTTATATTTGATACTTCTTTGAAACTACATGTACATTTATCTGGAAGAAAACAATTATGCTTAACCTATTTATTTTCTATTAAAGGTATATCGATTTAATTTATTAAGATAAAACATCGGGTTCTATGGTAAGTTTTTTTCATTTTTAAATGAGAAAAATAAAAGGCGAAATATAGAGAGTCTTGTAATGGCATGTCCAAGTTTATTTTAACAAATGTTTTAAAAGAGCAGCAAACGTAATATGCCCCACGAATGAGGTCATCCCTTCACAAGTTACAAATTATCAAATTTTTGATTGACGGCTACATGATTTCTATACAGGGCGGGTGTCTCGCAAGAAGCAGGGCCTG
>MJUT01053854.1:315159-327942 GCA_002080005.1 Gigantidas platifrons | reverse complement strand
AAAATATATTATATATATATAAAGAAATGATTAAACTGTTCAAAAAGTCGTAATACATGTAATATTACAGAAATTTACAAATGCAAAATTTACAACAGAATATATCAATTTGCTTGATGCCATTTTCATTAATTTTTCACTTAAATTCTCACAAAACCAGAGATAATTCAAATTTAATAGTCATATAAAAGTTATATAATCAAGATACATGTAGGATGCAATTTTTTGTAAGACAATTTGTAAATGTTCATATCACTTTCAATCATACAAATGCATGTAAACATGAAATATGAGGTTTGGTCATTTTATCACTATAAAAATGTAAACATTTACTGAAGGATTAAACACATGGTAAAAAAATTATTATTATTATTGAATCATTTTACATCTTTGATTAAATCAACAAATCTATATCCTACAGGTGCTTTTTTTAGTTACACTGAAACCTGTCTAAACCAAACATCCTTTGGACCAAGATTTTTGTTCCCACTAGACACACATAAACATACTAAAATAAGTAAAATGTTCTACGAATTCAGATATGAGAACTAAGTTTAGATATTTTGTGTACAAATGATTCTGATCTATTCATGATTTGGATCAAGCAGGTTTCATCGTACAGTGACACCTGTCTAAACCAAACCCTGAGTAAACCAAAAACCTGTCTAAACCAGACACACTTTACAGTCCCATTTACTTAATGTCTATGTAATTTGAACCTGTGTAATCCAAACACCTGTCTAAATTGAACAAATTCTTCAGTCCCAAAGCGGTTCAGTTTAGACATGTTTTACTGTATAATATTCAGCTTTTTTATGTCTACTTTATTCCAATAGAGGATTGTAAGGTGTGTCTACTTTTACAGTGAGATAACATACAGGGGAATACACTAATAAAAAACATAATAAATAATAACAAAAATAACATGAAGGTCACAGGGTAAAGGTTATAGGAGTAGTAAATATTACATTAATTTCTTTCACAAAAAAAACACAATAACACTCATAAACCCTCCTTTTTTCACAGCCTGATACAAATAAATTACATATTTAAAGAAACTACATTTATATTTTTTAATTACAATTCACAGTTATTATAATTCCACTGTACGACATGATGGACATAATTTCTAAATGTCAACGTACAATACACATTTTTACATAGTTATTTAAGATGTATTTATATTTAAGTGTGTACTGTGGAGCAACCTTGGGTACTAATGTTCCATTGCAGATCCAATAAGTCCACGGGCTGTATCGAAGAGATTGATAGGAGAGTTGCCATCTGTAATCAGAACACTATCCATGCCAAGTCCTCTCAGCAGATTTACCTGAAACAAGTGTAAATATGTTTCTTATAGCAGTTTGTTATAACTTATTCACTTAGAAACATTAATGTTTTAATGTTTTACCAATAATTTGGACACTTTTCCTTTGATCTCTCTTAATGATATTATCAGTTTCAATGATATGAATCTGATACAGAAATTTATCAGTGAGTGTAGCATCAAGCACATTATGTCATTACAGATAAGAATACAAAAAAAAAAAATTTTGAAGGTCTCAAAATACAATATTGCCAGTATCACAGCTGGTCCTATCAGACTTGCTGCTATACTATTGATAATGTCTGTCTCGAACTTCAAAACATCTGTTATTCTATATTTATCAATGATTTGTACATTTTCCCTTTGATCTTTACATGTGATAATAACTATTATCAAGCAAGTAGCGTGATATTAACATAATATCACTGTTTTCTAATGTTACATTATAATGAAGTCACTGACGTCATGATACCAAATCCTCAATAAGCATATTCTCATTGATATGCTTTCCTCGAAATGGACTGCTCATTACATTTATATTGCTCTGAAAAATTCATTCTCACAAGACCAATCAACGACAGTATGTATTCATCCATTACTTTGATGTAAAACTTTTCAATGTATCACATTCTACAGCATTTTGAACTGACATCCTATTTTTGTTGTGGCCGTCGTAGCCATGATTGCATGGTACATGTTAAGTTAGATTTACAACTACCTATGCAATCAGTGCCTATATCCACTAACGTTGTGAGATGGAATCTCGCTCTATACAACATTGTGTGATAAAGTTTGTCAGTGACTTGCGGCAGATCGGTGGTTTTCTCTGAGTAATCTGGCTTCCTCCACCAATGAAACCGACCATCACGATATAACTGAAATATTGTTGAACGTGGCATTAAATACCATAATCCTAAACCAAACCTATTTTGCTCAAAAGTTGTCAATGCATGATATAAATATCAATAGTATGATTCTTGATCCAACACATAAACTTTAAATTAATATATCTGTAATTAACATTGTATGATTGATTGATTGATTTATTGTGCTTAATGCCACTTTCAACAATATTTCAGCAATATCATGGCAACCACTTTTAGTGGTGGCAGAAGCCGGAGTACCCGGAGAGAACCACCGACCATGGGCAAGCAACTGGTAAGCTTTATCACTTGCGGCTGCTAGTAGAGTGCACCCTTTTTGGTCATTTACAAAGCTGGGTGCGAACCCACGCCGTATTGGTGGTAAGCTTGTATGAGTTGCTAGGTAATCCAGCTACCTAACTCACTGAACCACCCAGACCCTATGAACAATGTAAGCTAAATTCTAATACGAGTTACTTTCATCATGGAGATATAGCAACAAGCTATACATGTTATAGAAAGAATTGTTAGGGGTGAGATACACAGAATCTGTCTGAATAAAAATATCTAATTTAGTGCACACGGTGCATTTCTGGAATAACCTACATCAGTTATGTTTAGAATAGAGTCAAAAGATTGAAAAACCAAATAATTCTTAAAAGTCTTTAGGAGCAAGAAAACAGAAAGGCCTCATATCAAGGGGATAGCCAAATTAATCTACTGTCATCTATGCCTGAAGGAATGACTGAATTTATTATTTTTCAATTAAACAGTTATAACATGTACCTGAGCTTGAGGACCAGCACATTAAAACATTTTTAACATACCTGAGCTTGAGGACCAGCACATTAAAACATTTTTAACATACCTGAGCTTGAGGACCAGAACATTTAAACATCTTATAATATACCTGAGCTTGAGGACCAGCACATTTAAACATTTTTAACATACCTGAGCTTGAGGACCAGCACATTAAAACATTTTTAACATACCTGAGCTTGAGGACCAGCACATTAAAACATTTTTAACATACCTGAGCTTGAGGACCAGCACATTTAAACATTTTTAACACTCCTGAGTTTGAGGACCAGCACATTTAAACATCTTATAACATACCTGAGCTTGAGGACCAGCACATTTAAACATTTTTAACATACCTGAGCTTGAGGACCAGCACATTTAAACATCTTATAACATACCTGAGCTTGAGGACCAGCACATTTAAACATTTTTAACATCCCTGAGCTTGAGGACCAGCACATTTAAACATTTTTAACATACCTGAGCTTGAGGACCAGCAATTGCCATGGTTTCTATTGTTTTCTTTCCTAATGTAGTTACCATGGATTTGAACTTGTTTACCTATTAAAAAAAAAAAGCATCAAAACAATATTTATTAAAAATTAAATAGAAAAGATTAGTATCTCTTTTCCTTGTTCACTTGTAGGATGAGTGAGTTACTGTTGTTTAACTCCATGTTGCCAATTTTTCAGCAACTTCATGGCAAGAACATGTTACATTTCAATGTGAGTGTCATGTATGGAATATTCCTACCATGTAACATTTTCATAACACATGTGGTTTCTGAGGGGGAGGTTTTTCTTGTACATTTGTATATGATGTACCTTTCACCTGTTTAATTTTGTGAAATTGTCACAAATAAAAATTAAAATTGAATAATTGTACAAATTCAATAAACTTTATAAAAAAACAAAACAAAAAACAAACAACAGCAATACTAAATTCATTTATTTACATTCATAAAAATAATTGTTTGCAATCTTTCCAATGTTTACAATCTACCAAGGAAAACAAACAAATAATATACATACATATGTTTGTACAATACAATCAAAGAATAATTATCAATAAGCATATTTCCAATCAAAGCCTAAAGATATGAAATATCAGGGATCAGAACAAAAGCCACCAGACAAAAACCACCTGGACAAAAGCCCCCTCTATGACAACAGTCTCCTGGCAAAAAGCCCCCCCCCCATAATTAAATACAATCATTAAAAGCAAAGAAACATGTTCCCTTGTTAAATAGTCATACCCTTCTGAACCAAACCCTTAATAAACCCAGAATCCTGTATAAACAATAAAGTACCAATGTAAGAAATCTTTGTTAATTTAACCTGTATAACATAAACACCTGTCTATTCTGAACATAAAATCTGGCCCCAAGGAGGTTCTGATTAGAGAGGTTTCACGGTACAATATGGTAATTCTATATAAAATAAAAGAACCTACTTCAATGTCTGATCTTCCCTTCTCTAAATTTAACTCTATTCTGTTTAGTTGTTTCTGATATGATAATTCCTGAGATCTCATCTACAATATGATAAACATGGTCGTAATTCAAGTTACTAAACATTAAGATTGATAATTCCTGAGATCTCATCTACAATATGATAAACATGGTCATAATTCAAGTTACTAAACATTAAGATTGATAATTCCTGAGATCTCATCTACAATATGATAAACATGGTCGTAATATAAGTTACTAAACATTAAGATTGATAATTCCTGAGATCTCATCTACAATATGATAAACATGGTCGTAATTCAAGTTACTAAACATTAAGATTGATAATTCCTGAGATCTCATCTACAATATGATAAACATGGTCGTAATTCAAGTTACTAAACATTAACATTGTGTATAGTTAACTAATTAAGTAAAAAAATATTACTGAATTCAATGATTACCTGCATCTTCTGTCCGACATCTTTATAAAGATATCATTACTGGGTTAATCCACTTTCAATAATAATTTAGCTATATCAGTTTCATTGATGAATGAAAGCGGAGTACCCAGAGAAAACCACTGACCTGCCGAAAGTCACTGACAAACTTTATAACATAATGTTGAATTGAGTACACCTCTCAGTGAGCACAAAACAATAGCAAAATAAATTTTTCACATGGCATGACTTCAGATTCATATACAATGTTACCGATAATTGTTATATCTGCTTAGGTCACCAGACTCTTTGATAATAAAGAAAATAACCAGGAGCATCCAGCACTCACCCCCATTAATAAAATACGGCAATAGATGAGCTGCAGGTTGTCTATTGTTAACTCAATTATTAAGTAATGAAAAACAAATGGGGGGGGGGGCTAAAACTATATAAAGTCAAGAATATGACAGTCTAAAAGTTTTATTCTTTTTCTTCTTACCATACTCTGTGTTTCCAACTTAGTGAAGTGTTCAATTTCTTCTGCTTCAGCCTTAAGCTTAGCAGCTGAAATAAATAAATGTATATAACATATATTTAGGCTGCATGGAAAAAAATACTAATTGCACCAAAATTTTACATATACAAGTTTATCTTCCAAATACAGTAAATCTAAAATTCAATATTTTTCTATTCTGTGTTGTTTCTTTCCCAGATAGTAAAAATGCATAGATAAAAATGTCACAGCAAGATCTTTATATGAGTATAATTACTGACTTAGAGGGTAGGGTTATGGTGTTTAATGCCACTTTCAACACTATTTCAGTTATATAATGGCAGTAAGTTTTATTGGTGGAGGAAATCGGAGTTCCCAGAGAAACTCACCTAACAAACTTTACCACATTATCTTGTATCAAGTACACCTCGCCATGAGAGAGATTCGAACTCACAACTTTAGTGGTGATAGGCAGTGATTGCACAGGTAGTTGTAAATCCATATCATATGAGCATGACTATGATGGCTCCAAATTTACTGAATTAAAACTGGAAACAAGACCACTAGACTCAATTTGAGTGATGAAATGAGTAATTTTTATAGAGGACCTTCAATAAATGCTTGCTACCAAGTTAACTAAATACCGGGGATGAACTAAAATAACCTACATTCAATTTCACTTTCACATTCAATAAGCATTCTCTCAGCTTGAGCTTGTGATTCAGCCTTGGCCTGACCAGTAGACTCTACGGCTGCTGTAATAGCCTGCAGCTCTAATAGCTTGGTCTTCTCCTTCTCAGCCTCCATTTCGTTGAGGAGTTTCTGACGTTCCAGTTCTCCTCGAGCGATCTGTTCATTTCTCATAGCTTCATGTGATGCTGAAGCTTCTATAGATCTGTCAAATTAAAGTCATTAATGTTTTATTGTGCAACCAACAACCATCCCCAAATACTAATGTTAAAATAAATGTTATTATATATAGATTCTCCTTCAGTTACCCGTGGGTTACGATATTTCTCCACTCAAGAGAGTTAAATTAAAAAAATTTAACCACAAGCCGTCAGGCGAGTGGTTAAAATTTTTGATTTAACTCTCGAGAGTGGAGAAATATTGTAACCCACATGGGCAACTGAAGGAGAATTTGTTTCTCCCATTATTTAACACGAACTTTATTTCAAAAGTCGTCAAACGAGTCAAATGCGGGGAAAGGCACGCGACATTTCAATCTTCTAGAGGATTACAGATTTTTCCACCACTGGTTCAGCGGGGTTAAAACGCCATAATAACGGGAGAAAGGTAATCTATACATTTTTCCTTTGATGTCAGCGAGTGATACTTTCTGTATCAACTGACTGACTATGATACTGAAAATGTTTTGTCAGTGTGACATCAAACACAATTTAGCAATAAAAGAATAACGTCAGTTTTGATAGTCTCAACCTGCATAACAGTGTAATCAGACACAATTTTGACAGGGAAGGACTCAAAGACAGTTACTGTCAGGTTTGGCTAAATCATTTTAGAGAATGAGATTTCAAAATGTATTATTGTGAAAATAAAGTCTAAATTCGCATATTCAATCAAATTAACTATGGTCATCCCAGCAAGGTTTGATAGAATTTGGTTCGGTGGTTTCAGAGAAGATTTTCAAATTATTTCTTTGTCAAAATCAGATTAATTTGCGTCAGAAATCAGAAATACCGAATTTTTGCGTGTGCAAAATCTGTTACAAATATCATACTACCCATTAAAATGTAAGCTAAATTAGTGCAAAAATGGTTCTATAGGTATGTTTTACCCGTTACATTCTATTTATAGTAACAGCAACCATTTTAATTGGAAGGCAGGATCATCAGACACATTTTTTAACAGGAATGCCCTAAGAATCATTCAGGCAAAGTTTGGTTAGATTAGCCCACTGAAGTCGGAGGAGAATATTTTTGAAAGGTTTTCCGACGACAATGGCTACAAAAGAAGGACGGCTGTGCCAAAAGCTCAACTGACCCTTTTAGTCAGGTGAACTAAATATTTGTTTAAATAATAATTAATAAGTCTATGAATAATTCTTACTTTGTACTGATTTCAATAGCTAGTTGTACAGATTTACTTAAGCTGTCTCTCATCTTAACATCAACAGGTTCAATACTCTGTATATCAACACTGCTAATTACCTATAAACATAAATTGTCAGCCATTTAACTCATGTGTTTTTTTTACTGCAAAATGATGGTGTAGCCTTCTTACCCATAATCATATGGTAGTGGTGTGAAATCATTTTTATTTGTTGAATACTCACTTTGTGGTTTTCGTTGGTTTAATCATACCACGAAATTTAGTGTGTGATGAAAGACATAAATAATGATAGAAGTCATTTGCAAGTATTGAAACCACAAATATTTAAATGTCAATGAACAGCTCAGTTTCTGCCAATTTATGAAAATTGACATCAGCGAAAATAAATGAAAATACCAATCATCACTAATGTTTGTTAGTTTGACGCTTAACAATGGCAAGGTATATGTGACAGTTCACAGTCACTTGAATTTCTATCATTATAAACGAAAAAAATCTTTCCAAAATTTAATAATTATATACCTATACCTATACCTATATAATAATTATTATTTTGATTTCTGGCTGTTGCTTTCATTGATATTGATAGAAATTCAAGTGACCGTGGACAGGTTATCTTATCAAATATGTCAGTTACCTACAAAAAGATGTAAATTTTCTTTTATTACTGCAGTTTCTTTCACGATTAAAATGGCTGCCATGATTAAACTGCAATATTCTTGATAGTGCCATGAAATGCCCTTAATAATAATCTGAGAAATACATAAAATTAACCCTATTTTTACTGAATACATACAATATAAGTAACTGTACAAGAATACCTACCAAATTATTTGCAGCAAATTTCAGTGGCATGATAAGATTTCCGTCTTGGTCCAAACCAAATACTGCTGTCTGTATGATCTGTGCTGAATGTTTGTGGAATTCATCAAATGGAATCTGTGCTACCTGTGCTCTAATTCTACCACCTAAAATAACATGCTGAGAATTCACTTTTCTAATGGTGGCAGCAATCTTATTTCAGCTGAATCTCTATTGACTTTTGTAATAAGTTTAAAATCAACACCAAGGTTGTGAGTTTTTATTCCCATTCATAGCTGCATTCTTTACTACTTTATGTGATAAAATTTGTAAGTGACTTGCAGCATGTCAATAGTTTCTCAAGCAATAAAGGGCTATGTTGGGCACAGAATGATACGACAGCAGCAAGTCGACAAGGACTTCCTCCTGCAATTTTGACAGCAATCAAGTTTAACTCAAAAACCATAGATGATAAAAGGAAATCAACTGGATGTCCTTGTCAAAATCAATTCAAAGATAAAAACTGCATCAAAATTAAATAAAAAATAAAAATTGTTCAACCTTACAAATATGCAATAGCCAGCAGTATTTCAGTTATATTCAGGATGAGCTCTTAAATTTGACCAAATGGTTTCAGAGGAGACAATTTATAAAAGATCTTTTGGTCAAATCATTACTAATTTGCATGTGTACACAATTGTCAAAAATAATCAAAATTACAACTATTACAAAAAAAAACCTGAATATTTGTTAAACAACTCATTTTCATATTGTTACAGTTTAAATTTCAGTTAATTCCACCAAATAATGGAAATATCTTTGGTCTTAAATTAAGATACTTCATTTTCAGTATCTGTTTTCTGAAAGTAAACCTCCCAAGGACCATCTCGGCCATATTTGATTTAAATTGGGCAAGAAGTTTCAGAGAAAACTAAAATCTGACAATGACCAGGTAAGCTAAAAAAGAGTGGCAATAGACAAAGTAAACAAGTGGCTCACATGGTTATTCATATTCAGTTTTTGTTCAATCAAGTTTGTGTTCAATCAAAAATAAGTTTGTACGAGAACAAGAAGATGAAAAAGAATTCACGTTAAAACAGAAAACGCCTTTTTTCGTTGAAAAGAGTTGTAAATATCTATCAGGTTTAATATCAAACTAATAATGGTATATAATACAAACCAATTTGTCTACAGGCAAAACCAATAAAGTCTGGCACTGCGAATATTTTGGCTTCACTTTCATAGTTTCCTTTCTCATACTGTAAATAAATAGAACAGCTATCAAAATTTAAATATTTAGTGAACAATTACTCTGATAATATTGTAAATTTGGTAAAGTGTAGTTTCCAGACCCTTTCTGATATTGTACTTCTGATATTTACGAACAGCTCTAATGCGACAGCCTTCCTCTGGTACCTGGTAAATCTGATTAAAATCACCTGTTATATATATGCTATGCTACCTCTAACATCTAACAGAACCTGATTAGAGGTCATATCCAGACGAACTTTTGTATATGAATACTTATTAAAAAAAACACATCAACCAATCAGAGAACTTTATGTTTGTGATAAGGTAATATAAAAAAAAACTTTGAAAGGTTCAGAGGGGCCGTCATGGTCATGATCGTATGGTAGTTGGATTTACAACTACCTATACAATCAGTGCCTATCACCACTAACTTTGTGAGTTTGAATCTCGTTCATGGTGAGTTGTACTTGATACAACATTATGTGATAGAGTTTGTCAGTGACATGCGGCAGGTCGATGGCTTTCTCCGGGTACTCCGGTTTCCTCCACCAATAAAACTGATTGCCACGATATTGTTCAAATATTGTTGAAAGTGGTGTTAAACACCATAACCTTAAACCCTGAAAGGCACTGTTACGATTTTGCTAGCAAAATTTCATTAGCTGATCATGAGTTCATCTGGTAGTGTATTATAACACCTGATTTTAGTTAGAATTAGGAAATAACTGTATTGTATTTGAAAATTTCACGGCATCAATTGGAGGATTGATGGTCGCAAATTGAGTTTGTAAACAGATATTTGCGACCATTAAATCCACCATTGATGCCATGAGATTTTCAAATACAATACAAATCCATTATAATGTAATCATGTGTATAGATGTGCATTGCCACATTATTGATAAGATGACGTAAGCGGCTAAAATTCTAAAAAATATCTCATGCTTTTCAACCGTGGAATTGATACTGTGAAAATTACAGCATTGTCCAATCACAAACCAGGAATATTAAACGACTATATTAGAATGGTACTTAGTTGGAAATATTTATCAAGTGACCAATGTGATATAGGAATACAAAATGTAGTCTGGTAATTTTTTTTCTGACCAATATCAAATCTAGGAGGTAAAAAGTGCTTGCACAAGGACAGTAATTTAATTTGCATATACCGGTAATGTTTTTTCTTGCTTCAGCACTCACATGATTTATAAGACATATTTATCAACAAAATTAATGTAAATATTACTAAAACCTATAGGTTCTCCTCCCTCAGGCTTTGGTAATTTTAGGTAAATTATGGCTATCCTGTTTTATGTTGTTTAATTAATCATTAAAATACATTTATTTATGTAGGTCACTGTGACATGAAAAGTAAACAAAAAGAAACATGGCACATTGCTATTTGTTGTATTAGATAAAGCTATTAAGAGCAGGAGTGACATGAGAATCAAGCCATAGATATGCTACTAATACAGTCATAAGATTTTTGCTCAGACCAAACTACGCTGCCATTTAATTAAATTCAGTTAAATGAATTTGACATCCTTACCGTATAAATGTCACAATAAAGGCTTGAAATCATATGTTCACTTCTAGAGTACATTTTCTATACTAATATCAATATGCAAAACTAGAGGCTCAGTTGGCTGAGCCTGTGTCGTTCACCTGTCAGACCACCCAGAAACACGAATTGCCTATGGCAGCAATGCTTGTTAACAAACCAGAACGAAAAGAGCAATCTTTATAGAGGGCCTTCCATAGATGCTTCCTACCAAGTTGTGTTTCATTTGAAAGAAGTTAACAAACGACAGATGCTAAGTGATGGTAAAAGCTCACACTGCCTTTGGCAAGGTGAGCTAAAAAGTCAAAATACTTGAGAATTCTCCATGCAGTTTTAATATATAATTCATTGCAAATAATTAAGTTAAAACTTTGTAATTTTTTTTTAACATAAGCAATCTGCACATAATCAAAATGGCAGATAATTTTTCCATTTTCAGCTATGGCGAAGAAATTAACTTTTTATTTTTTCTTACCAAATTTCTACCATTAAGAGTAAGGTATCTTTTGCTTCTTACTAATATGATTGAAATGTGACAATTGTAAAACAAAATTAGGATATAACAGAAAACATAGTACATTCAATATATTAATGAAAATGTTTTAAAAATCTATATTTGCATATTATATCCGTAAGGGTCAAGCTACATCAAAAGCAATAAAACTACAGAGTAACACATACAATATCAATAGCACAAAAAAAAGAGTTAATGCATGACATCATCAACAGTTCCAGTTTTAAATTAAATTAATTCTTTGGTTATATTTTATATCTAGAACATTAGTAGTACTTTTTTGGAAGTTTTATATATAAAATAATATGGGTTAGGGGTTCAGTGTTTAAACTACTTTCAACAATATTTCAGTTATATCCTGGCAATCAGTTTTATTGGTGGAGGAAACCTGAGTGTCGGAGAAAACCACCAAACTGTCGCATAATGTTGTATCGAGTACACCACGTCATAAAATGGGTTCGAATTCACAACTTTAGAGGTGATAGGCACTGATTGCATAGGTAGTTGTAAATCACGATGGCTCCGGCTTAAGATATATAACACTTGTTTGTATCAAACCATCAAAATAAGGCATTCAGGCTTAATATTGCAAAAAGAGGTCCTTGCATATGGGAATTTAAATTTACAATTAAAAAAGAAATAAAATTCATCATCTAAATCTTAAAATTTCTTGCAAAACGTTTGTTCTTTCAGTGAGAATATTACATTAATGCTCAATTTCTATATCAAGAAAATATTAATTTAATCTAAATTTTGATAACTATTGTCGATATGTGTAGTTTTTATTTTGTAAAAGATTTTCAAATTCAGGGTTAGCTGTATTCTTAATTTTATTTGTTTGAATGTTGTATAGTTGTATGAGATGTAGTTCACATTGTACTAATATTTTCCATAATTTCTCACATGAGACAATAAAGCAATACAAAATAATACTACACATAAGAAAATCTTCACAGTGCAAAATATTTGAAAAACACTTCCTTCTGAATGAATTTTTATAAAGCAAAATTAGTGACCCTAAAAAAACAATTTATTCTCACCTCAGAGTCTATCTGCGTAGGAAAAAAACATGAAAAGACAAAATAATATGTTACATGAAATTTATTTTAGGAAATATTTTACAGAAATTTAGACAATAAACTGTAAGCCTTAATTGAGTTTGATTGTAGGCTTATCTCCCTTAGACATAAAGAGCCTTAGATGGATTTG
>MJUT01053854.1:291957-303490 GCA_002080005.1 Gigantidas platifrons | reverse complement strand
AGGAAAACTTTCATCCAAGATCATGTCCATAGCTTTGGATTACAAAAGTAGAGTGTTCATGATGACTTAATCCCTCGAACATTCAAAATTCATGATAAATAAGCATGTAGTCTACATGCAGATCACACCTATGTATAAATGCTTCACATATGTTGGCTTTTTTCTAAATTGTATTTGAATATAGGGCCCAGGTGGCTCAATGAGTTAGGTAGTTGGATTACCTAACAACTCATACAAGCCTATCACCAAAACGGCATGGGTTCGCGACAGGCTTTGTAGTAAATTACAAAAAAGGGTGCCCTTGACTCACAGCCGCAAGTGATAAAGTTTACCAGTTGCTTGCCCATGGTGGGTGGTTCTCTCCGGGTACTCCTGCTTCTTCCACCACTAAAACTGGTTGCCATGATATAGCTGTAATATTGCTGAAAGTGGCATTAAACACCAAAAATCAATCAAATCAAATGTATTTGAATATAGTTTAAAAATCATTAAATAAAATGCAACAACAATGACACATTCTGATAGCAGGTGCCATTTAAAAATTAGATTAAAATAAGATAAGATATATTTATCATCATATTACGTGAAAAGTTAAGTCTAAACGCTAAACACAAGGTTCAGAATGCATATATTGAACCCATATATTAAAACACTATGTGCTCTCTTAAAAAAAAGATTGAGAATACTAGTGATTATAATTATTATATATATTCTCCTTCTGCTACCAATGGATCACGATATTTCAACACATGGGATAGTGAAATTTCAAATTCCAAAGCTCATGCTTTAGATGTCGGTTTCTCCTGTGACAAAAATGTCCCCAACAAATTTATTTTGTTAATTTCCTTCATTAATGACGGTTGAAATGAAATTGTGGGGAATTCTCATGCAGAAGTTCAACCTCAGTGACAATTCAAAAACGAAAATTTAACCAACTAATTAAACACACTAACGAATAGGAGATAGTAACTTACAACTCCAATCTCTGGGTAATATTCATCTGTTGTTTCACCTGTCAATAACCATTCTTCTCCTGCTAATCTAAAATACAAATAACATCTAGTGATACAAGAGTAATTATAGTGAAATGGAACA
Organism: Gigantidas platifrons; assembly: GCA_002080005.1. Classification (NCBI taxonomy): domain Eukaryota; kingdom Metazoa; phylum Mollusca; class Bivalvia; order Mytilida; family Modiolidae; genus Gigantidas; species Gigantidas platifrons. The sequence continues at coordinate 302,395 of MJUT01053854.1, read as the reverse complement.
AAACATGGATTGTATTTTTATTCTTTTCTTGCTGCATTTTACATTTTCTGTGAAGACTTCAAGACGGAGCAATAATTTTACATTTTCTGTGAAGACTTCAAGACGGAGCAAACATATGCTTCACAGCAAGTTGATTCTACAGATGATCATCAATTAAATTAACTAATAAAGTGAATTAATGCTACACTAAACCTATTTTATTCCTTTAGTACAAGATTACATCAAACTATTGATGAATGAAATACTGACATACATAGTTGATGTGGACATTTAACTAATACAATACCATGCCTGATACCAACACTGTAATTCTGACCAGAAAAAATGTACCCATTTTAACTTTTATATCTCAGAACTTATAGGAAAATTATCATCTAAATTACCACCATGCTATATTTTATCCTGCAATGAACTACTCATTGACTGAATAAAGGGTATGAATATAAATTTTGATGTTATAGACATACTGACTGTATAAAGTCTCCTGGTACCGTTTTTATGTAGAGCAAGGGCTAATAGACAAGTACCAGTTTAAAGGGTGTCCTCTTTGACATCCGTGTTCCATTAATTTGACAAAGTTATAATTTGTTTTACATTACAGGATAAAAACAATATACATACATTGTCTGTCTTGCTTCTTAATCACCTTAAATGTAGAATTACTACTTAAACACCCTATATATGTCCTGTATTACTGGCAAAATATATACCTTGTTATACCATATCTGTCTTTAAGAGTTTGTGTTGCTCTCAAGTTCAATCCAGTTTCAATTGTCAATGTTATCTTTTTAAGTAGATCTACAACCTTAAAACAATAGTATTCTATTGTTAACACTATCTAATAATGGCAATCACAATCAGTAATGTTATGCTGTAAACACTTGATACTGGGCTGGTGTTAGGGTTATGGTGTTTAATGCCACTTTCAACAATATTTCAGTCATATATTGGCGGTCAGTTTTATTCATGGAGGAAACTGGAGTATCCGGAGAAAACCACTGACCTGCCAAATGTCGCTCACAAGCTTTATCACATACTGTTGTATCGAGTACACCTCGCTTTGGAGGGGTTCGAACTCACAACTTTAGTGGTGATAGACACTTATTGCATAGGTAGTTGTAAATCTAACTATCATACAATCATTCTACAACCTTAAAGCAATAAAATATGCTTAAAACTAACTAAATTGACATCTTATTAAAATATATTCAGGTCCACATTACCCATTTTAAAGAAAACGGTTTCATCGGATAACTATTTTGAACAAATAAACAATATTATAAAATTACATCTGTATATATTTAATCATATATTTATATTATATTTATGAATTCTAAAGTAAAATTTCAGTTAAAATTTACAATTAGTAAATTAAAATCAACTTGACAAATAGCAGGCACAGATTCAGGGGGGAGGGGTGACAAACCAGACATGCAGCCTTCTAAACAAAATTGGCTGCTGGTCATCTGTTGTTAAACAAGACAATACTAGTTTCTTTATATATATTAACAATGTCTAATAAGTAATTCTCTTGAAAGAATTTAGAGGGGGTGCCTCACCAGATGCTGCCCTGGAATCAACAAAATGTGCACCATAAACCCCTTCTAACATAACCTCTTGCATCCATGCCTGAATAGAGTCTACTAATGATTCAATTATTTAAGCATTTTTTACAAACTGTCACTTTTTGGAAAATTCTACTAAATATCTAAGTTAAATAATATACCTCTTCATATACATCAGGTAAGTAGGCTCCTGGTTCACAGATAATCCATTCTTCTGATGTCACTCTTTCACTGATAAAAAGAGAATTAAAATAATGTGTAAATCTGTTATTAAACAAACTGTTTATAAGGTCATATATTTTATATGGAGGTCGTCGTGATCATGCGGTAGTTAGCATTAATTACATAGGTAGTTTTAAATCCAACTACCATAAGATCACAACTACGATGGTTCCTTTTCATTTTAAGTATAATAATCAATTTAGAAAAAAACATATGTAAATAAACATTTTTTTTCAAATAATGACTCCATCCAAATTTACCAACTCTTTATGAAACCTACATACCGGTACCAAAATTAATGGACATTTTAAATATTACTTTTTTCTTTTTCTTTTCTTTGTTTTTTTTTTCTTTTCTTTTTTTATGGGTGTGTTAATTTTATTACTTTTTTTTCATTTTTTTTGTTTCTGTTTGTTTGTTTGTGTTTTGTTCTTGTTGTTTTTCCATAGTTTGTTTGTTTTGTTTAAATTTGATAAATTAAATGGTAGATTAGAGAAAATTTGTTTAAAAAAAGAATAGAAAATTATAAAGTAGCTATAGGATTAAGAAAACATGTAACTTACAAATTATATCTATAATAAACCCCTGTCTTGCCTTCAGTCTCAATGTAACTTAACTATTATATCTATAATGAACCCCTGTCTTGTCTTCAGTCTCAATGTAATTTACTTATTATAACTATCAATGAACCCTTGTCTTTCCTTCAGTCTCAATGTAACTTACTTATTATATCTATCAATGAACCCCTGGCTTGGCTTCAGTCTCAATGTAACTTACTTATTATATCTATCAATGAACCCCTGTCTTACCTTCAGTCTCAATGTAACTTACTTATTATATCTATCAATGAACCCCTGGCTTGGCTTCAGTCTCAATGTAACTTACTTATTATATCTATCAATGAACCCCTGTCTTGCCTTCAGTCTCAATGTAACTTACTTATTACATCTATCAATGAACCCCTGTCTTTCCTTCAGTCTCAGTGTAACTTACTTATTATATCTATCAATGAACCCCTGTCTTGCCTTCAGTCTCAATGCTTCTCCTGTCTTAATCAATACTGGATTCACAATTCCTTGAACTTCCTGAAATCATCAATTTTGAACAAAATTAGTTTTTATGCACAACTTACAATGAGATTGTTTATCGAGGATTTGTCAAAGTGACGTCAGTATAAAGTCATGTTAGAAATCAATGATTAATATGTTTGGTTTGGTTTATGGTGTTTAACCCCCCTGTCAACAATATTTCAGTTTTATTGGCGGAAGAAACTGGAGTACCCAGAAAAAACCACCAACTTGTCGCAAGTCATTGACAAACTTTATCGCATAATGTTGTATTGAGTACATCTCGCCATGAACGGGGTTCAAACTCACAACATTAGTGGTGGTGGGCACTGCTTACACAGGTAGTTGTAAATCCAACTACCATACAATCACGACAGTCCCTAAAGATCAAATGAAAATTTACAAATCATCGATAATTACAAGTATTACAACAGTACAAATAATTAATCCTTTATTCTCACATGACGACCTTCATTGGCTATATAAATAATACCATGATAAAACTCCTGATATATTTTAATTAGCACATGCATATTGATGAAAATATTATAAACATCATTCCTAATTAAATTCAGGTATTAATACAAGATTGTGGTGCATATAAACATACAAATTCTCAAATTGTCTCTTGACATATACCTTTTTCCGAAAAAAATACTTAAGACAACCTTTATCGACTTTGATGTTTGTAGTTTGTCCTGTGACGTAGTTTACAAGCTTTCTGATTTATTTAATGATTTTGTGATCATTTTACTTGTTTAAGTAGCTAAATTCAAAATTCCATAAAACTGGCAAATATCAGTAATCTAATAGTATCTCTGTCTAGTTATCTATGTAGGAAAAACAACTGTAAACATGATGAAGGTTAGTGGATTTTGTTATTACAGTGGAACCTGTCTAATCCGACACACCAAGGGACCAGGGAAATGTGTCGGATTGTACAAGATGTCGGAATACTAAGGTTTTATTTTACTTAACATAATTACTTTGGGACCATAAATTTTTGTCGGATGTCGGAAAACTCAGGTGTCGGATTGCACAGGTTCCACTGTACTTACATATTTTCTACTACAATGTAGAATCGAAATAATTCATGGAAGCCAGAGTTTGTATCATGTTTTAACGTGGGTAGCAATATTTTCATTGCATTTTATCCCTTGCTATCATTCTGGATAAAATAATTACGTAAATAATGTTAACCATGTCAGTCTGTCAAGCACTTTTTGGCTTAAACAAATTAGGAAATCAGGAGGGTTTTTAGTTAAAAATCAGGAGATTATCAGGAAATTGTTTTATATAAAAAATGATAAACCATACAAAAAAAAACCAAAATGGTCGCCTTCCTCCACCCTAAGTAAGAAATTTCAGGCCATAATATATAAATTTAAGCATGGCATTTTTGATTCCAGATGAAGGTCATTATCAGAATGTCAGAATGTAATTGGAAGGCTAAAAGGTCTTACTTAGGCCATTTTCCTCACCTCCTTTTATTGATATAAAGATGCTTTACACTTAAATAATTTCAACATACTATGTTATTATTTTTTTTTGTGGGGAAAAAGTTCAAAATCAGGAGTTATCAGGAGCTTATCTAACAAATTCAGGAACAGCTCAAAATCAGGAAAATTCAGGAAAAATAAGGAAAATCAGGAGTCGCTTGACAGACTGCCATGTTAAAACTGGATACAAACTATGGTTTCCATGATTTATTTCTTAAATATTTCACTTCCAAATTCTATTTGAAGTGATAACTTACAACTTCTGGTCTTGGAATGTATGTACGTGGACCATTTAACTGCCACTCTTCTCCTGCTTGATGTGGCCCTGCTTCATCTTCACAATCCAAGACAGCTTTCAGTTTAATTCCATGATTGACAGGTACGACAGGTAACTTCTGTATGGCCTTCTGATAGTCTCTGCCACCTCTGAGGAAGTCTGTAGCCCCTTCTAGAATCTCCCCAGGATACAATGGAAAGGGTTCCTAAATAATATACAATGTAACAATGGATATAAGTTTTGTAACTAACTACCTTATTGCAGTCATGGTTAGCATGCTTTCCTTAAGTGAGGTAGATCATGGGTTCAAGTCCCCGTTAGGTCAAATCAAAAACTATCAAATTGGCATTTGCTGGTTTTCTGCTAAGTATGCAACATTAAGGAATAAGAGCAAAAACTGACTGGTACCAGGAGTCATGATAATATGTACGAGCAGAGTGATATGTCTACATGTGAACTGTTAATTCAACGAACTAGCGCTATAAAAATCAAATTACTGTACATGTGTTGTTCTAGTACAAAACAGACATAATCATCATCATCTCATCAAAAAGTAAGGGGCCCCGGGTGGCTCAATGAGTTAGGTCATTGGATCTAACAACTCGTACAAGCCTATCACCAATACGGCGTGGGTTCGTGCCCGGTTTTGTAAATTACAAAAAAGGGTGCACTCGACTCGCAGCCGCAAATTATAAAGTTTACCAGTTGTTTGCCTGTGGTCGGTGGTTCTCTCCGGGTACTCCGGCTTCCTCCACCACTAAAACTGGTCACCATGATATAGCTGAAATATTGTTGAAAGTGACGTCAAAACACCAAAAATCAAATCAAATCAAATCATCAAAAAGTAACTTGTTCATACCATGTTATAGCTTAGAAATTGATTATTTGGTGTTGCACAATGTATTCTTCAAAATGACAGAGGAAGTGGTGTGGATGCATGTACATTGATGTAGATAAAATATGTTTCACCGGTCAGTTTGTTTAAGCTGTCCAGGCTTTACTCCTACAATAAATCTTGTAGTCTTGATAAGACTGAAAAATTGTTGACAATGACAATAAATACTATAAGAAGATTCACACAAATTATTACATTACCTTATTAAAATGAACAGCCTTTTCCCCATACTTTACTTCACATGCTAGACCAGGAACATAATTGCTGAAATATAAATATTTTTTTTATCTATATATTAAGTTATTCAATAAGTCAGTCATTTCCAAGGTCTGTTGTACATGTAGCAATGTCCAGTAAAAATTTGTTTGGTCCAGTAAAAGGTTATTCATTACTGGACATTGATGCTGGGTCCAGTAATTCATACTCCTTTACTGGACTGAAGGTCCATTCAATTTCAATTTACCTTGGGAAACACTGAAAAATATAGCCTAATTTTGTTATCTTTACAAGGTCCGTTGGTTTTACATTATTATTTTCTAGGATTATGGACCTAGTGGAACAACATTCATTGATCACCCATTCAGGGTCCATTAGTCTAAAAGTCAACTCAAAATACTTAAATAGTGGTTTTTGGACCAAAGATCATTTACCTTACAGGAGTATGGACTTGGTTGATACTGGTGCGATTTCCAAGAGTCAATATTTTGGACCAACGATCACACATATTACAGGATTATGGGCTGCCCAACACAAGAATGGCTTGGAATTTTATACGACAAGAAGGAATCATTAATCCTCCAAATAGTGGTCCACAAACTAGTGGGTCCAAGATCACACAACACATTTATCATAGCCTTATTATTATTATTAACCACACAGAAATGGTCCAGTTTAACCATAATAATTGGTAATTGTCCTGCTAAAAGTACTCATCTATCTGCAAACCTACATTGTGTATGTTCTGAGGAGTAGTTTCAGTACTCAAGAGTTAAAAACCATGTTCTTCACAGCATTATTGACCCGATGGAAACAATAATCATTGGTAATCATTGGTATTGCTCCTGCCACATGGTCAAAGTACATGCATATCTCTGAATCTGTCGTTTATCAACTCGTAGACATAAATTATTGATCACATACCTTACAGGGTTATGGACAACACAGAAATGGCCTGGTGGCACAACAATCATAGGCAATGGTCCAGCCACCAAGGATTCATTGGTCTTTAAAACAATAGTCTGTGGACCTATCTCTATCCTTGTAATATTGGATGTCTATAAAAATATAAAGTAAATAAGAGTAAAATTAAATTCTTCTGTTTATTCAAACTTTCTTGTTCTGTACAACTCCTCTCCCAATGCTCATAATAACATTCATCAATGTTCAAATGTTTTTTGGTGAATTTTCAGCATTTTCATTAAAACATATGATAAAATTCATGACTATAACTGGAGACCTTTGGAAGACCATAATTTAAAAGAAAGGGAATGATCAGTTCAGACCATTTAAACTTTAAAAAACTGTGATACCGTAATAACAATCAGTGATGGTCGAGAATGTGAGATTAATAGAATCTAACACCGGTGACAGGTCAAGATCGAGAAATCTCAGACACCCAAGGCAGTCTGTCAAGCACTTTTTAGCTTAAAAAAATTAGGAAATCAGGAGGGATTTTAGTTAAAAATCAGGAGATTATCAGGAATTTTCTTACCAGTATATAAAAAGTGATAAAACCATACAAAAAAACAAAAAAATGGCAGTCTTCCTCCCCTCTAAGTAAGAGCTTTCACTTCAGGCCATAATATACAAATTTAAGCATGGTGTTTTTGATTCCAGATGAAGGTCATTATCAGAATGTCAGAATGTAATTGGCAACATAACCTTGAATCAATTTACCTTACCTACAAGGTAAACTTACCTACAAGGTAAACTTGCTTTACACTCAAATAATTTCAACATATTATTATGTTATTTTTTTTTGTGGGGAAAAAGTTCAAAATCAGGAGTTATCAGGAGTTTATCTAACAAATTCAGGAAAAAATCAGGAACAGCTCAAAATCAGGAAAAATTAGGAAAATCAGGTGTCGCCTGACAGACTGCCAAGGGCAAGATTTCAATCGTTCTCTGATGAGGCTTGTCGAGTCAGAGAACAATTGAAATCTTACCCGAGGGTATCTGAGATTTCTCGATCTTGACCTGTCATCTGTGTTTGATTACATGTATTTTTCTTACACAGACATCCCCCCAAATTTTTATTTTTTTCTTTGCGGTGAAATTCTGTTAGGATGTGTGTTATTTTTCACATATCATGAAATAAATAGATCTGGCAATGAACAAGTACGTCACCTTTTTATAGAACAATTTGACTAGGTAAATCCATATAATTTTATTCTAACCGACATTTCCCTGACCTACATTTTGTACATTTGACTTGTGTTTATTTACATGTACTGTATAGTGTGCATATTCGAAGACGACCGCATCACAACTATCAATGAAATAATATGCAATGTGAAAGAAACACCAAATCACGAATGCTTCAAATTGTAATACTAGTAATATTTAAAATTCGACTTTAATATCACAATAAATATAACAATAGTAAAGAAAACGTTTATTTTTAAACGAACAAATCAACACAAACACTGTTATTAGAAATGCATGTCATTTCACTGTGACGTCAATAACTCGGTCAGCTGATTGATTCAGTGAACAGGAAATCGATAGGTGTCAGTTATCATGAAAAATCATATGCAAACACGTTGTAAACAAATGACACAACATTAAGAGTTTTAAAAGATAGATTAGACTTTGGCTACCGTTATATTTTGTAAAGCATATTTTATTTTAATCACATATATACAAACAATATTAACAAAGGATCACAAGCATTTTTAAATAACACTGACAAATCTTGAAGCAACGATTACTTTTGGTGGGTAACAGGATGTGTAGCTTGTCTTACATCCCCCTGTATGTGTAAGACAGAAAAATCTTTTCCCGTGAAAATTGAGAACTACTTTATCCTCTGTGTAAGAAGGGACAATTCCACCCAAAGGTTAAAAAAATTAAGTCAGAAACGAGGCTTGTCAAGTTTCTGATGAAAGTAATGTAGACAAGAGGGTGGAAATTGTTTGTTTTTGCAACATTTTCACCATGTGACTTCAAATAAAAGGTCAAATACTCTGAAATGCATGTTAAAGTATATTTTAAAACTAACTACATGTACATTTTTAGTAGTAGTTAAATATTGTAATATTAAGTACGGTACTACCCAAATGCATTCAAGAGGGGCCCGGGTGGCTCAATGAGTTAGATCGCTGGATCTAACAACTCATACAAGCCTATCACCAATACGGCATGGGTTTGCTCCTGGCTTTGTAAATTACAAAAAAGGGTGCACTCGACTCGCAGCCGCAAGTGATAAAGTTTACCAGTTGCTTGCCCATGGTCGGTGGTTCTCTCCAGGTACTCCGGCTTCCTCCACCACTAAAACTGGTCGCCATGATATAGCTGAAATATTATTGAAAGTGGCGTTAAAACACAAAAAATCAAAAAATCAATCAACCAAATGCATTCAAAACCAAATTAAAGTATTTTACTATTGTCAGTAGTTTGTTAATGTAGGATATATATGGCCGGAGTAAAAAAGACTGAAAATGATGTGATTTTCGTAAATATATGTACATGTATATATATCATATACATGTCATGATGTACATGTAATAAGCTTCTTCTGAGGAATTATTTTGCACAAAAAAATATGTTTTAAGGCATCCAATCTCGTAATTAAAACTTACTAAATCTCCTTCTGTCATTTTCAAAAGATCACACATGCATGTATAAATATGACTCTCATACATGTATCACCTCGTATCATGTTTTCGACCGTCTTATGTTTTCGTCCTAATGTTTATTTACTTCCTATATTTAGCGTATGACATCGTGACGTCATGGTCGGCTGCTAAACTTAGATATAACAACAAACAGAAACATGTGTGGCAACGATGCTGAAAATAGAGCTAGTAGATAAGTACAAACATTGTTTTCATTTGATAGTGTATTTTTGCAAGTTTCACTAATGCCTTTTCTTTCTTCTGAAAGAATCTTATCAAGATCAATACCTATCCAAGAATAATGGTTGATGTTATTAATTATATCTAGTTCAACTCTGTTATTCAGTCACGTAATTGTCATGTGGTCATAGAAGTCATACAAAAATATATTTTAGATACGGAAAATTGGATGATCCTTACAGGTTTTACTTGGTATTATTATTTTTTTTATTTTAGAAACAGCAATCTAGGAGGGGGGAATATAGACAATATTCCCCAACATCTCTACATACTGCGTTATCGAAGATTCTAAATAAGAATATGTCATGAGAGTGTACAAAGCTTCTAAAGTGTATGCAATCCCTATAGAATCAACACTGTTAGATAGAGTTTCAGGAAGAGTTGGTGTGGATGTTGTGAAGATAAAATAAAACCTTGATTACATTATTTATAGCATTTAGTTATTCATTCCTCCCCTTTTATGAAAAAATAAATAAGTTGGATATAAAATCGTATGCAATAAATATTGGCATCAAATCACAAGCAATTCCGGATTTGTACATCTCATCCTTACCGAGTTTGAGTCGGTTTATTAGACAGGTCGAAAACACAAGACGTCATTTTTTTTGTAAACAAAAGCGTCGTAGATATTCTGAACTCGAATTAAAAACCACAGTCGCTTGAATTTCAATGATTTAAATAAAGGAAGAGTAAAAAAAATATTATATATATATAGTATATAGGGGAAGTTGTGAAATGCATTTTTGTGCCAAAATGTAAACAATCGTCATTAGGCCTAAACGGACGCAAAGTGATACGCTTCGTGGATATTTTTCTACACTGGACATGTTTTTTTAT
>MJUT01053854.1:274838-291245 GCA_002080005.1 Gigantidas platifrons | reverse complement strand
TATATACTATATATATATATACAATATTTTTTTTACTCTTCCTTTATTTAAATCATTGAAATTCAAGCGACTGTGTTAAAAACTAACTTGTGAGCAAATTTTATTTTACTAATATGATATTATGCGCAAGAGTAATTACTAACTCTAGAATAAAAGGTATGTCTGTGTTCAACTAGATACAAGAGAAATCACCCGAAATATGTTAGTAGGTCGAAAACACAATACACGAGGATACAATCATGACTTCATGTGAGAAAATGTAATGTCATTGACATTGACCAAGATCTATAAATAAATACATACGCGTTTGCAAATTTATTTGAAGCTTTCAATTTGATACAATTTACACTTGCATTGTGATTAAGTTACACATACCAACAATATTTCCTTGTTGGTATGGAAACTGCAAACTTAACTGAAATTAGCTAATTTGTAAAATAAACAAATCGAACAGGAAATGTCAGTGTAAAAATTTATTTGCCGTTTGCAAATTCAAGTGAAAAGACAGGTGCCTTCCCCTTTTACAATCTACTTACATAGTCTAAAATATGAACAAACTGGTGAGGCTTTAAGCCAAGGACTTTGTCATTAGACATCGTAGATTCTAATAGTGCTGAACAAACAAAATAAATGTTCCTGTTTCTGTTTGTTTTCGAAACGGAGTTGTCTAACTTAGTATTTAACGTAAAGTGTTCATATTTGCACACACCTGTAGTTTGTGACGTAAAGTGTTCATTTACATTTGTATGAACTCGCCTGTTTATCACATTTTATTAAAAAAGGTTGATTGATTGATTGATTGATTGATTGATTGATTGATTGATTGATTGATTGATTGATTGATTGATTGATTGATTGATTGGTGTTTAACGTCCTGCGAGCAATTTTTCAGATATATTCAGGACGAGAGCATTTAAAAATTTAAACGCCACGGGACTCGAAACTTGAAGGAAAGGTGATGGGTAGGGACGGATAATTTAGCCAGTGCAACAGGTCTCCTATGGATCACTCATCATTAGCATAATGCTCATACGGAGCTGTTACACTGGGTTCTTTAACGTGCGAAGAGTGTGTCAATCTCTCAATATTAAAATTAGAAAAGGGTCTATTTTTGAAGAGACTTATAATATGCTTCTGTCATGAATTACACAAGGAAGGAGAAATTTCAGATTTTCGTTGTATGCTAAAGTATTGAATTTGAATGTAAAAATGTGTAGATTTGTGGAAAACGTGTTAGAAATGCTGGTCGAAGTTCTAGTCTATATACTATATGGTACCGTGCATTAGCGTGATATTTCAACCAATTTTTACCGTTATTTTTAATGAACTATGTAGTTCAACGGTACCATATGGTCCCGATATTTTTATAGTTTTCTATCTATGACCAATACAAAACTTAACGATTTGCTATAGTATTAAGGCATATGGAAGCAACTTGGTTATAACAGAGACCTAGGAGTAATACAACAGAGACTTATAAAATAATTTATGTCTCTTATTATATATATCTGAAGTTTTTCATAAATTCATCAACAAATATGAATAAAGATTAGCAAAAACCGCAAGGAACTGAAAGCCAACTTGGAAATCCCAAGTCCAAATTTGGACTAACTGAGTCACTCAGATTTTAACAAAGTCGCCGACTTCCAGAGGAAGATTGATACTTGCTGTCACCATACTCAACATATCGCCAAATTTGACCAAACATATCCCTCATTGATACGACCTTATATAGCGGCCCCGCCTTGATTCCTATAAATATAAAGTTTTAAAATATTTGACAATATATAGAAGTTTTAGAGATGTTTAAACAACAATGTATTGTGTCGTGGTTTTTAGTGCTTAGCCGTTTGTAATCAACTTTTGGAACTCTTTATCTTGATTACGTGCGTGTACGAATACACACGTGAATCTATTCTTCGAATCCCGTTCGTGGTGAGGTGTACTCGATACAACATTCTAGAATAAAGTTTGTCAGTGACTTGCGGTAAGTCGGTGGTTTTCTCCGGGTACTCCTGTTTCCTCCACCAATTAAACTGACCGCAACGATATAAATGAAATATAGTTGAAAGTGACGTTAAACACCATAATCATAACCCTATACATTAATGCTTAGAGTTAATCTTAATTCTGTAGCAGCGGGAGATTATCTATGACATCTGAGAGGACAAAGTACTAACAAAACTGTCAATTATTATTATACATTTTACACTAAGATTTCTACCAATATTTACTTTTTATTGACAATGTTTAACACTCCATAAAATACGATTTCTTTCGATAAAAGTTCTTAAAAAAAAATCCGACTGTGCAAAATCAAGTGTTAGGGACTAATTAGACAATCCCAGGTCAAATGTTTAATTTGAAAGGGTCGTTGAGGGGACATATGAAAAGGGTAAAACGCGTCGTTGCAGTTTTATCTCTTATGCTTCCTTATACCACGTGCACTAACCAATGATAGTTCTACTATATAAATCCTTGCACCAACCGACGGAGAACAACTATTGACCGTTTATCAAGACGCCAGTACTTTCTCTCGTATTATATCAATGTACCGAGGTGGACAATAAAGGAGAACATCATAGCAATTTCTAGTTTAAATAGTTCAAAGGAAAATCGTTGATGTTATTTGTGCCATTGAAATATAAATATGATGCAATTAAATTTGTAATTAGACAGTAATAATTGTTCAATGATTAAAATTAACAGCATAAATGTATATTAATATATATATTTATATAATAACATCACCTTTAGGGTTATGTCAGGTATAACATTTCATGCATTTTTGACCATCCATTCACATGAAGACACATGGACAGTTAAACATATCGACCATTCCGAAAACAGCTGATTGGGCGATTGATAGAATGTGCAACTGCTCGTGTTTTGAGATCTATCGAGAAATGGACGCCATTTGATTCATTATCGGCATTGTTTACGGAGTTTGCCGAATCGTCATTAAATCAGTACAGGAATGCACTTATTTCTTATTTTCTGTGAATCTGCTTTTAGTCGGCGTTAATTACGGACAAAGAACCATGCAAGTTTGCAGTTAATAAGCGACAAAATACAAATTATTCGTTTTTACCTGTCACTAGTAAGGTCAATTGCATACGGAGAAAGCAAGGTCAAGTTATTTGCTTGCAAGGAAATAATAAATCGATGGTAATTTCCGTTCTCAAAAGGCGAAAAGTGGTACGATAAGCTGTTTAATGTGAAATATTTACCTTTATTTCATCATTTTAAAGCTATTTACCAATTTCCAAAACATATAATGTTTTTGGTCAAAATCGTAGCTAATAATGCCCCTTTAAAAAATTTGAACGAGAAAACGTGGAAACATGGGCAAAATCAAATACCCAACGACACATATATATGACCACTCACTTTACTGTCTTGTACAGTGAAAAGAGTCGGTGTTAAACTATTTTTATGGACCCAAACACTATGAAAGACATTCGAGCACGTCTTTAATATTATGTTGTCGCAGTTCAGTGTCACGTTGTGTGTTTGGAGTTATCTCCCTTCTTACGTAAGCTCGCATTTTTTCAATCAGATAACTCAATATTAACAAACCTCATGATCTTTTGCAGTAGGTGGGAGTATGGTATCAGGTGAAGTTACGACGAGTGATATGACCCGTCAGGGACTTACTACATTGGCGCATGGGAAAAAAACACTTGTGTACACAAACAAATGTTAACTTTTCATTTGAGTTTTTTTTTTGCTTTAAAATAAAACTTAAGTCATCGACATATTTGTTTGAAATTAGGTTTTAATATTACTTCAATTATCGAAAACCCATATTGACAATGTACAGACGGAACATCAACTAGAGTAGCTAAAACGCAGGGGGCATCTTTAACGCAGGAACGGTTATTTTCGGGATCATCCGGGATTCATCCCGACGGCTTCATACTGCTAATTATTTTACAAATACAATGTATCAGTCTGATTAAGATCATATTCTCATCATGCTCCCGTTTTCTGGTGTGTCGCTGCGTGAGAATCTGATGAAACGCCGAAGACATCCTTGTGTCAGTGACCTAGGGTCAATGAGTGAATTGACCAATCAGACTGCCGCTTTCAGAATCTTGAAAGTAATTACGATATGAAGGGACGTAACTAATTTATTCATTGACCCTAGGTCACTGACACGAGGATGTCTTCGGCGTTTCGTCAGATTCTCACGCAGCGACATATCAAAACGGGAGCAAGATGAGAATATGATTTTAATCAGATTGACAATGTATATTCAATTGATGGTTTAACAGCTCGTGCTGCTAATGTACGTAACACATTTGGCGTCGCTACACGTGTGCATGTTGTGTTGTGTCGAATTCATATATGGAAATAAACGTGTCGATAAATAAATTACAGAAAGCGACATAACTGTCCAATAGAAATAGACCGTTGTTTCTGACATATTTCTCTGATGATCAGGAGTCCTATAAAGGAAGTGTTAGCGATCATCTATTTCCATCGGCCAGTAACGCTGCATCTTCGCTACCAAAGGGTTACGATCCGCTCCTCTCCTCTCCTCTCCTCTCCAAAGAGTGCAAATTAAGAATGTTGTGGCGCTTAAGATGTAACAACAGTAGCACGGACTAAATGATAATTGACCACAGCAATGTTAATTTGGAGCGACCGGGTGGTCGCGAAAATGTCAACCGTTTCTTGTACTTGACTTATATACACAAAATTAATTCGCATGGAATATTATGATTGTTAATGACTGTTTTGCTTATAAAAATACAAAAGAATATTGAAAGTGTCCATTTTTTCTAGAGCTCACAGAGACAGTATGCTCATTTCAATAACAGATCCACGATTTTGTTAAGTTTATCCCAAAAGAAACATAACAACACATTACGAAGACACTGTAGTTGTTCTGGACGAAACTTTGGTGTAAGGGTGACATCAAACACGTCAAGAAACACACAAATTAATGAATTATAGACTTATGTTATGCCGAGAGCTTTCAGGTGTATAGGGCTACTTTCCCAGAACATTCATTCAGCGCCCCACAGACCGTTCGCCTTTAATTACTTTGTGCGTACACTTCATTTAACCCTTGCTATGTCCCTGCCCATGAATGTGTTTAAAATTTATTAAATTTTTCTAGGATATGGAGGAGAATATCTTGTGATACGGTGGTGGAATAGGAAAAGTTTGAATGTACTGCATGGATGGTCCTATGGGTGGACATTTTTAGATTGATACAGGAAAAAGGGGGTATAATGGATATGGTCGGAAAACTTTGCTCCTCAACAGGCCACCAACGACCATTTCTATTATACGGTTGTTCATTATTACACGCTATGAATGGTCTTGTACGTGCAAGAATCGTCACCCTCCATTCACGGGGCACTCGTTAACATCCCACCCAATCCCACTCGTCAGTCACAACCTCGACAGCTGTCGAATCAAATAACTACGCAATCATCACAACCAACAAACAGACTATCACCATACCAAAACTAATTCATTCCGTCAACTATAAAGACATGGAATACCCTTGATTTAGATATTCCAGAAGTTCCAACCCTTTTCACATTAAACAGAAGAAATTTATGTAAAATGCGAGTTAGTGACCACTTTTTAGAAATAGAAAGAGGTCGTTATAAAAGATCAAAAAGAAATGATAGACTTTGCCAAATGTGTAATATGAATGTAATTGAAGATGAAATTCACTACTTTTTCCATTGTCCAAAATATAATGATATTAGAAAAGAATTAGAAATGAATATACAAAATAATTTTCTAAGTGCACTAAACAATAATGAAAAATATATACAGATAATGTCTTTGCCGAATCATTTGCGGTTTGTTGCTCCATTTATTAAAAAGTCTTTAATACTGAGGAAAGTGGACTCTATAACTGTATGATTTTACAAATTTAATTTGTCTGTATAAGACTGTCTTGTTATTCTTTTAATTTGTACTTAATTAATGATTGTCCTTTGTCTGCTTTGTATATATGTTTTGTATAATTGTATGCCATCAACCCCTTGGGGTAAAATTGTGCATTTCAAAATAAACAATTAAAAAAAGGCTCCAATTTAAATATTTTAGAAATAAGAAAATACCATGTTATTTTTCGTCAGGTGACAGATCTTTGAATGTTTTGCAAAGTACATGTAGGTTAGAAATAGATGCAGTGCATAAATAGTGATCTATATAGTGCTAATTTGATTCCGAATGCGGAAAATCGGATGAAACAGCAAAACATTTTTATTACATTGTAAAAATTATATTGTACAAAGAAATATTTGTCCTGTAGGAATTCGAGAAATTAACAATGATTTACCAATAGACGAGCTTACTTTATTATTTGGCAATGAAATCCCCAACAATGAAAAAAATACAAATTTGATGGGATCCTCTTTCTGGATGACATTATTATACGATAGGGGAGAGTGTATCTCCTTTACAACATTTGCCCAATAATTTTTAATTGTGTAATTTGTGTACACATTGTTCTTTGAACACCTTGGTAATTTTGTCAGCACAATCTGCGGGAGACATATTGTTTTCTCCCTGTCCGCCCTCCACTAATGTTTGAACGCGCAACTCCGCATACATTTTACTTCGAAATTCCTCGAAAGTTTCATGCATGCACTTGCATATTACCATGAAGATTTGAACACTGGTTACGGTCATTTGATCGGCCTTTTGGGTGAGTTATTGTAGGATATTTTGGGGGAGTTATTGAACTGAGGACCAGACTNCAGAATCGCCATTTTTAAAACTCTGAAGTCTGATTAAATTTTACTGAGTTTCATTTTCACCTGTAGGTTTGAAGCATCAGTCAAATGTTTCTGGTTTCGAATTCGCGATGACACCCACATAATTCTGTAAATGACATCTCAAAAACGTTTCTTTTCATTTGCAGTCATGAGAAATTTATTAAATTTTCCCGCTAAATTAACTTTCAAAATATATTTTCGGTATCTTTCAATACTTATTAAAAAAACCTAAAAGTTTACGAAAGAAAGTATGTGTTTCCGCTTGCGTAGAACAAATGCGCATATACTTAGTAGCAAAACAGCGCCTATGGCGACCTGACTTTACAGTGATTGTCGAATAGAGTTACGTTATGTGATTTATAATGACTTAATTTCAGTATGTTATATATCACTGGATATTTTAAGAAAATAATTTGTTGTTCTTGTAATTTTTTAATCGAGAAGGAGATTTAACTGACAGAGTTCTTCTAATGTAAAAAGGTGAGATAACTTCAACAAGTGGTTCATATTTATTATTATGATTATGAATGGTGGAGGGTGTCGCACGGTACTATAGTCAAATCGAAAGATAACACCCTTAAATAGTAATGTCAGATGATACTTATTTGTTGTTGTTTTTGTTGTAATTATTTGTCCCCGTATAAACTTCAAGAGCAAAATTTAGACTCGCAGAATTTGAGAAAGCAAATGTTCGGTCTCTCTATTAAACACTTTTAGTATTAGAATATTCATTATTCTAATTATTGTCAGTCTATTACTAGTATTAGATATGTACTAGTCAGTGTTTATCTGATGCCTGTAATCAAGCTCATATCTTAGAAAAGTCTGATCAGAAATCACAAATGTAATTTAACTGCGATAATTCCAATTCCTTTTCTTACTATCGTATTTCATGTAAATTTAACAAAATGTTGCAAAATATACTGGTTTGGAATATTGTATCATGCCTGGTATCATCACAATTTTTAGACGGTTTAAAACACACATTTTAATATCTCAATAAACCGACAAGAAGTTTGCCATATATAATTTGAAAAGCAAGTATTTTCTTTCTGTGTCAAAACGGGTGAACAAAAGCAACACATGGTCTTTATAAACCATGTGTCAACAGTTTTCGACTGTCCAGGTAAATAAAGCTGTTTATCCACCACATACTCAGTCGATTTTTCTTTATCTAAGCAAGAGATAGTTTGTCAAATACATTATAGTTCGTATCGCTTTGTATGGAATTGAACAATCTTAGAATTAAGACCATAATATATTTGATTTTTAGGAATTCAGGGGCACATTATCCCAAGACCACTATTGGCACTAAAATTTCACATCCATGGGTCCCTGAAAATTTTCAGACAGTAGTTTAATAACCCAGTTGGAAATGTCAGTTGCTGGAATAAAGATATTTTGCTGGGCTATTTAAATTGTTATTTTTGGGAGCCCAGCTGGCAACACTACTATAAAGATGTATAGTTTTGCCCCTGAGCATGAAGAATAAACTATGAGTTGTATGTGATATCATATACATATAGTCCTAATGCAAATTGATATTTGACAAATAGCTGACTACCATCATTGATTATCATTATTGCTTTGCACATCATTTTAGCATCCTTCAAGTAAAAAGAAAGTTTTCTAAGATCATGCTGTTTCCATATACAGGGATGATTTTGTTCAGTTATTTAACTGATTTCCATCCTGAAAGTTCCAGGACACGGTCTGAACAGGTCACAAATGGAGAATTTGAAAGAGGATGTAGATGGTTTCTGCTACATTTGTATTTTCATTGATTTTCTAACCAGAATAATTCCTGCATATGATGCATGTTCTGTTTGTTTTCAGTATACATTTATTATTATTTTTTGTACCAGTTGCAATATTAAGGCATATTACTATCTTGTTGACTTCTTCCAGATGTGTATGTGTTGTTCCTGGGATTTTATTCCATTTTCAAATTGTATATATTATATCCACTGGATCCAAAAATCACTAGCCCTTAACCCCAGTCTAGTAAATATTGGTGAAGGCTACTTTTGTAGTGGAAAATTGTCTTTCAGGCCAGATTGTCAAAATGTTTTTGATACAGTCGTGACAGTGAAGCCATGTATTGTAGAGATGACTAAAGCTTGATCTCTCGATTAATTTTTGATTTAAAGTATTTACATTTTTAAGTACTCTATCTGTTTACAATCGTTTCCATTGAGTTTTCACATGGATTATGCATTTACTGTATAAAAAAAAAAGGGGGGGGTTACTTTATAAAAATTCACATATGAAAGACTCCAATAGTCAAGGTAGATGGAAATAAATATTTGATATTGAATAGGTGTCCTTTTGGACAGGGTAACTTCAGAGTGGTTGCAAAACAATGTTTCAATTAACCACCATTAGCTTCTTTCAGAAGTCTCCCCACTTCTCTCTGTTGTCTGACACTTCTCCCTGTGAGCTCTCTGAAAGAGAAGTAGTACTTTTTCTGTCTAAATTGAAAGTAGTCGTAGTCATGTTACTATTTACTGGACAGGAGCATTAATGATGCCTTTTTGGTCTGTATACTATTTGAAACCTTGTAATGTGATGTAAGACACACTGATGACAGTATTTGTGAAGATTACTTCATGTATATTTTGTTTTCTTGTTGTTAACCCTGTATCTGGGAAGTACATTTCTATACACCAAATAACATCTGAACGACAAAGATGTTATGATGTAGTGTTCATTGACAGAAGTAATTCTTTTAAAGAGTACTGCTCAACTGCAGACCAGGGATTGTCTACCTGCAGACTGTTGTTTCAGTGAGCTGGCACTAACTAAGCATGTTGGTCTAGTAC
Source organism: Gigantidas platifrons (assembly GCA_002080005.1). NCBI lineage: Eukaryota > Metazoa > Mollusca > Bivalvia > Mytilida > Modiolidae > Gigantidas > Gigantidas platifrons. Next base: position 281,671 of record MJUT01053854.1, on the reverse strand, counting down.
AAAGTGGACGTCATCATCTTATCAGATGTAACTTGTTCTCGTCATGATATAGCTGAAAATTTGTTCAATTGGTGTTAAACAACAATCACTCACTTCCTCCATTTCTTAAAGAAGATTGAAAAAAATATCGTGACATCTATTGGCATTCAGGGGGCGGTTGTGGTGTGATTGTATGGAAGTTGGATTTACAACTACATGTACATGTACCTGTGCATTCAGTGCCTATCACCACTAAAGTTGTGAGTTGGAATCCCGCTCATGGTGAGGTGTACTCGATACAACATTATTTGATTAAGTTTGTCTGTGACTTGCAACAGGTCAGTGTTTTTCTCATGTATCGCAGCTTGTCCTATTGATAATAGTATTAAATAATGTCTGTTTTGACCTTCACGACTGCTATTATCCTATATTAACTTTAGTTTTGAAGGTCTTTATATACAATATCACTAGTATCACAACTCGTTCTCTGTGACTCGCTACAATACTAGTGATAATGACCTTCAAAATCGCTGTTATTGTACAGTGAAACCTGCCTTAAAGGACACCTCTATATAGCAAATAACTGTCTCTAAAGAGGCATCTCATTTTCCCCATTAATGAATAGTTATTCAGCATATAATTTTAACCTGTATTTAAAGGGCAACTGTTCATAAAGGGCACATTTTCAGGTTCCCTTGAATGCCCTTTACATGTATATACAACAGATTTGACTACTATAGTATTTTGTATATACACAACTTATTGTGTGAGATAGCTGAAATTTATATAGACTATATAGTTTTATGTATAAAAGGTATTATTTCACTGCTTATATATGTTCCTTTCTGGAGCTCCTGAGTTCACCCCTGGTTTTTAGGAAGGTTCATGTTGCTCTATTTTTAGTTTTCTGTGTAGTTTTATGTAAATCATTCTTTGTCCTGTTGCCCTTTTTCTTATGGCCATTGTATTGTCTGTCTGTCTGTCCTTTGATTGACAGATTCTGATAACTCTTTTGGTATCTTCAAATTATAGATCTACAGAATAGTGATTTTAGACCAGTTTTTACCATCTCAATTTCACTGTGGATGAGGTCCCTAAATCTTTTTGTTTAAATGGTTATTTTATTAATTGAGATCCTGAATGTTATGGTTCCATTAATTAGTACAGTAGTGTTTGTACTAACTGTGTTAGTCATCCTGTGTTTGATAGTACATGAAGATACAGGAGATGCATTTGTAAATGAACAGTTGACAGGAATACATATGTAGTATGAAAAGGAAGTTTAAAAAGGGAGGAACATTAAAGTCAAAATTGTGGTTGAATTATGACTAATAAAGTTCGGATTTCGGTTTAACTACATTGTATTGTTTATTAATTAAATTTACCCAGATCTTGACCCCTGGCCCAAAGACCATATCATCACTAGTTTATCGAACCAGATCAGACAGCTTTTTAACTATTAACTAAATTTGGGCATTGTAACTTCAGAGGGATTTCGACTAATCACAATGAACTTATCCCGAAAGTCTCCCCACTTCTCTCTGTTGTCTTCCACTTCTCCCTTTGTGTTCTCTGAAAGAGAAGTTACTTCTCCCTATAATTTAAAAGTAGTGAGAGCCCTGGAACCCCTTGCCTAGCTACGAGTAATGGTCAGAAATGCGACAGATATAAATAAAACTAAAAACTACCTCTAACCTCAAATCATTGAACAGTTTACTAGATTTGAATGTAGAAATGAAAGCTTACAGCGAGAGAAGAGATGGACACGTTTAGCACTATGTACATTTGTATGTATGTAGAAGTGAATGATAATAATAATTTTGTTTTAGGAAATTGCTGTGAATTTTTTGAGTCGTAGTACATATTAAAGATTTTAAACATGTTCTATCCATTTGTCCTTGTATATTATATTATTGCGATTTCAAATTTGAATAAAGGACTGGCCACAACAACACATTTTATAATTTTCTGAAGTTTATTTTTATCTTTTAATCTTTTTTAATCTTTCGGCTACTGTTGTGTATTAGTGTATACAATACAAGTTTAGTAACTGTTTCAATCAGTTTGTTTGTTTACTAGATTATTTCTTAAACACTTCTAGATTTTGGTATTTATGTAAATTTTTCTTTGTTTGTTGATCATTTTGTTTTCTCATATGGAATTTTTAAGTCATATATTTATAAACTAGTATATTCAAATTAATCTCAAGTATTTTATTGTGGTATTGATTCAGTGATTAATTTAAGAACTTCAAGTTGAACTTTCAAATTGAGTTTGAATGTATGCCTTTGCTTAACAAATAAAAAGAACACTTATAATTGTCATTAGAAAATTAAAGGAATGGCTAGAACTAAATTTAAATTGTGTTAAACATATTGTTGTGTCTAGTCAAGTTGTTTAAATTACCTACTTTCAATTGTACTTTATAAAAAAAAATGATGGTTTTAAGCAAGTCATTAAGCATCACCTGTGAAATTATGTACAGAAAAGTACAGAAAAAAATGGATAAGGGTCTGTCTTGGTGGTGTTTGATTGTTAAGTGCACTTACCTCTGCATATGATTGAGTGTTTGTTGTGTGTGTATTCAAGGCAAGAACAAGTTCAACAACATGAATTTAAAATAATATTACATGTAATGTATACAGAAATAGGGGGAGGGGGAGACATGGGACAACCTAAGCTTTAACTTTTTACTGTCAGTAGAAAAGTACGAAGGATTGGTTAAGCCTTAAGGATGAAAAATTTAGCCTTTTCTAATTTCTAGCTGCTAGAATGAGTCTAGTCTTTTTCAAAATCTGCAAAAGATGTCCAACTTGGAGGGAGTCTGGAACTCTCCAAACATGTTGCCCACAATGGTCCACGATCAGGATTTCCTTACGACCTGACAACCCCCATTGAGATGGCACACCCTCTATCCGCTACTTGAGAATACACTTAGCAGCTCTGTGAGTTCAACCCTGTGAACCTTTACCAGTACGCAACACATCTACAATGTACTTATGCAATCAGTTCCTGTCAGTACTAAATTTTGTGAGTACGACTCCCTTCAATGGCGAGGTGTATACTCGATATAACTCTACATTTGATTGTGAAATTTTCAATTTCTTTGACCAGGTCGGTGGTATTCTTTCTCAGGGTATTTTAGATTCTTTACTATTTATAGCTAACGGTCACAACATAACTGAAATATTGTTGATAGTGAGTGGCGTAAAAACTTAATCCAATCCTGTATATAAAAACATGTATTTTATAAATTAAAGATTTTAGAAAAATGTTTTTCTAGTATTTGAACATATATATAAATTAATGGATAGCTGCAGATATAATATATTTTGTAGTAAACAAATATTTTTATTAAGACTTTTTGCAGTAATGATATTTTTCACTCCATATGCTTCATCGATTATCAATGTACATTGACATTGAAATCACTATATTTAACATGTTACAAATGAATTTCTTTTTTTAAAACTATTCAAGCAGTTAATAGACTTGTTATTTGTAAACATATAAACATGATAAATAACCGAATTATATTGAGTATTATTATATATGTCTAATAATTTTATATATCATGATTTGTATGCTAATGCATTCAGCTGAACATTTAAAGGGTGATTTAGGATAGATGCACAACCTTGCAATGTACAGTCAAACCTTCCTATGTAGTCACCTCTATTAACCAGTCAAACCTTCCCATGTAGTCACCTCTATTAACCAGTCAAACCTTCCCATGTAGTCACCTCTATTAACCAGTCAAACCTTCCCATGTAATCACCTCTTAACCAGCCAAACCTTCCCATGTAGTCGCCTCTATTAACCAGTCGCATGCATTTAAAGGTCACTTTATTATCTTATAGAACATTTCATATGAATTGAACCTCTTTTAAGAGGTCACCTGTCTTATAAGGCCACTTTTTCTTTGTCTCGAACGTGACCTCTTAATATAGGTTTGACTGTATATAGTATAAATCATCCCATCCTTCATATTTCTTGTCTGAAAGAACAGTTGTACATTGTATACATATGTATATCCTCAATACCTATTAGGTGTATATATACTCAATACCTATTTGATATTTGTAAAACTCTGCTTGGGGTCTTTGAAGTATGAAATTAAATGCTGTTATTATAAGAGATTTTATCATTGAAAATTTTGTAGGGAATTTTGATAACTAAATTTACCATGCAAATTTTATGTGGTCTTTTAAAAGAATTGATGTGATCTGTGCATTTTTTTGTTTGGCTTTTAGGAATCAAGTTATCAATATGGGATCTTATTAACTTGTTTTACATGTACAGTCTGCGCTTTTAGTCACTAGCCTGATGCCCGAGTCTAGTAAAAATTTGTTCGGGCTAGTGAAAATTTGCATTATAATTGGTAGGACAAATAGACAAAGTTCCATAAATTAGCCTTTCGGGCTATTACGTCAAAAAGTTTTTGGGACAGACTGCATGTACACTACCAGATTCTGTGTCTGTCCCAATCCTACACTACCAGATTCTGTGTCTGTCACAATTCTACACTACCAGATTCTGTGTTTGTCCCAATCCTACACTACCAGATTCTGTGTCTGTCCCAATCCTACACTACCAGATTCTGTGTCTGTCCCAATCCTACACTACCAGATTCTGTGTCTGTCCCAATTCTACACTACCAGATTCTGTGTCTGTCCCAATCTTACACTACCAGATTCTGTGTCTGTCCCAATCCTACACTACCAGATTCTGTGTCTGTCCCAATCCTACACTACCACATTCTGTGTCTGTCCCAATCCTACACTACCAAATTCTGTGTCTGTCCCAATCCTACACTACCAGATTCTGTGTCTGTCGCAATCCTACTCTACCAGATTCTGTGTCTGTCCCAGTCCTACACTACCAGATTCTGTGTCTGTCCCAATCCTACTCTACCAGATTCGGTGTCTGTCCCAATCCTACACTACCAAATTCTGTGTCTGTCCCAATCCTACACTACCAGATTCTGTGTCTGTCCCAATCCTACACTACCAGATTCTGTGTCTGTCCCAATCCTACTCTACCAGATTCTGTGTCTGTCCCAATCCTACACTACCAGATTCTGTGTCTGTCCCAATCCAATCTTATTGAAATTAGATATTTTTTGTATCTGTTTTGTATAATTTTGTTTTGGCTATAGATACAATAACATCTAAAAATATTCTAGGGGCAGTCATGGTCCTGATCATATGGTAGATGGATTTACAACTACCTGTGCAATCGATGCCTATGAACACTAATGTTGAGATTTCGAATCTCGCTCATGGCAAGGTGTATTCGAAACAACATTATGTGGTACAGTTTGTCAGTGACTTGTGACAGGTCGGTGCTTTTCTCAAGGTACTCCGGTTTATCCCACCAATAAATCTGACCGCCACGATATAACTGAAATATTGTTCAAAGTGGCATTAAACACCATAACCATAACACTAACCACAAGGCTTTCAATATTTTTCAAGTCTTTTTATTAAAATTAGAACAATTTTCATGAATATCTTATACAACACTCTTTAAAATCAGGAGGTGGCAATGAAAATTTTAGGCATTTAAGAGTATCTGGTACCACCCCTTATTGAAAGGCCTGTCTAACCCTCTAATTTTATTTTCGCTATACAACAACATCTAACAACATTCTGTATGGGATCACATGAAGTAACCTTTCCTTCATCTTTCACTGTCCAGTCAAATGCAAGACAGTAGTTGAGAACATCTGTCAACTTGTGCTCAGATTAAATTTATAGGTTCCTTGACGATGGGTTGGTGACCCTATGAACCCTGACATAACCCAATGCAGTAAGTATGTTGTTGTTCGATGTTTGCACATAACCAAAGAAATTTAAACTACAACTGCATGATAAAGAGTAGTTCAATATACAAAAATGAATCTTCTGAGTTTTTGCGTGCAAATTTTATTCAGTTGATTTATTCAAATTTGGCTTAGATTACATTTGGTTGGTCCATTTTAAAATTGTGATTGATTTGATGATTTGATTTTTGGTGTTTAATGCCACTTTCAACAATATTTCAGCTATATCATGGCGACCAGTTTTAGTGGTGGAGGAAGCCGGAGTACCCGGAGAGAACCACCAACCATGGGCAAGCAACTGGTAAACTTTATCACTTGCGGCTGTGAGTCGAGTGCACCCTTTTTTGTAATTTACAAAGTCGGGTGCGAACCCACGCCGTATTGGTGATAGGCTTGTATGAGTTGTTAGATCCAATGACCTAACTCATTGAGCCACCCGGGCCCCTTAAAATTGTGTATGACAACCATGTCCTCTATCCAAAATGGTTGTGACTACCTTTTTGTATTGAAATTGAATTTTTTCCCAATGGGAAAACATTATGTGATAGTTTGTTAGTGACTTGCGACAGGTCGGTGGTTATCTCCAGGTAATCCGGTTTCCTCCACCAATAAAACTGGCCGCCACTGTATAACTGAAATATTGTTGAAAGTGGCGTTAAACACCATAAACCAACCAATAAGAAAAATAGTTTAATTTCAAGCTTGAATCAGCAAAAATTAGAATTTTTATTTCTTTATAAGTGTTTGAATTTAATATTCAAGCAGATTTGAAATAAACAATTTCTTCTACTGCTACTGTTCATGTTAATTTCTACAGTGTGTTGACCTGTAATAAACAATTTCTTCTACTGCTACTGTTCATGTTAATTTCTACAATGTGTTGACCTGTAATACACGATTTCTTCTACTGCTATTGTTCATGTTAATTTCTACAGTGTGTTGACCTGTAATAAACAATTTCTTCTACTGCTACTGTTCATGTTAATTTCTACAGTGTGTTGACCTGTAATAAACAATTTCTTCTACTGCT
>MJUT01053854.1:250758-272983 GCA_002080005.1 Gigantidas platifrons | reverse complement strand
AATAAACAATTTCTTCTACTGCTACTGTTCATGTTAATTCCTTCAGTGTCTTGACCTGTAATAAACAGATTGTTCTACTGCTACTGTTCATGTTAATTCCTTCAGTGTGTTGACCTGTAATACACAATTTCTTCTACTGCTACTGTTCATGTTAATTTCTACAATGTGTTGACCTGTAATAAACAATTTCTTCTACTGCTACTGTTCATGTTAATTTCTACAATGTGTTGACCTGTAATACACAATTTCTTCTACTGCTACTGTTCATGTTAATTCCTACAGTGTGTTGACCTGTAATAAACAATTTCTTCTACTGCTACTGTTCATGTTAATTTCTACAGTGTTGACCTGTAATAAACAATTTCTTCTACTGCTACTGTTCATGTTAATTTCTACAATGTGTTGATCTGTAATAAACAATTTCTTCTACTGCTACTGTTCATGTTAATTCCTTCAGTGTGTTGACCTGAAATAAATACAAAAGTCTTGTATTGACTCCAAAATCGAGTTCAAAACTGAAATAAAGTTTGTTTAAAGTGTCAATATTTATTTATTATAGTCATCAAAAGTTTTGTGAACACATTATTTCCTTATCTAAATATTACCTAGAAATAGCCCTTTAATGATATATACTGGTATGACAGGCTGAAATATTATAAGACAGAAGATCAATTATGTTAAAGTAAACACTTATCTTTTGAAGTGTGAAATTCTCGTTTTTCTTTGTATCTATTATACTAAATATAAAAAGCAAATATTGTAGAGGGGAACTAGTACTACAATACATGGATGTTGCTGCTTTTCTTTGTATCCAATTTACTAAATATGAAGAGCAAATATTGTAGAGGGGAACCTACAATACATGGATGTTGCAATATACCGGTAGTGGGTAGTGCCATAATTGTATGAACAAATATTTTTTTGCATATTTTGTAAGAAAGACATTAATTGACTACAGTCAAACCTATATTAAGACGTCACCTTTTGGACATAGAAAAAGTGGTCTTATAATATAGGACAGGTGACCTCTTCAAAGAGGTTAAATTCTTATGAAATTATCTATGACTGGACAAGAAAAAGGTGACCTTTTAATACAGGTGACTGCTTAATAGAGGTTACCGCATGGACAGGTTTGACTGTATATATTGTGAAAATATTTTGTTTTACATTGAGACAAATGCACAGTGTCCAAGAGATTTTCGATTGATGGGATTATCTTGACGCCAAAATACAATTACTGTATAAACACAAAGGTAAAAAAAAATCCCAAAAAGCCCTTAGCCTGAATATTTACATGTATCGGTACATGTCTAGTCTGTAGTTGAGATATTTCTGAAATTATTCTGATTCATGATTGCAAGAAAAAACTCGTGATCACCTGATCATGGGTTGAAGCAAAAATATCCTGTTTATGCTGTTTATTGCATAAATGCAAATATGTTTTGAATGAAAAAAACAATTATATAAGTGGTGGTATTTAAAATTTTAATACTTACAAATGTACATGTACATGTATGTCTATATTTTTGTACTACACATATTCGGAAGAAAATATGGTGTAATGTCAATGCAGATATTTACCATTTTAAAATCCACTTTATTTTAATCAAGTGTTACTGACTACGAAAAAAAGAAAATGTTCAAATTTTTCCAATTAAAAGCATATAAAGCTCTAAAACTATTATCATATAGTCCCACTTGTTATTAAATTTTTTTTTTAAGCCCCTCTTGTTATTAAAAATGCTGCCACAATATAACTGAGCTATTGTTGAAAGTGACATTAAACACCATAAAACAACTATTAAAACCATTATTAAAAATGCTAATTTCAGTTTTGAAGTACATGTGTACAAATGTATAAATATATCTCATATTTCTTAATCTATTGATACCTCATCATCAAAAGGGCAATTTAATCGTTGGTTGACCCGATCAGATATAACTACTTGACGTTGTGGCATAACTGAAGTGTGTAAATGCTGTCCTATAAAGCCATTGTAAGACTTTGATCAGATAGTCAACGGTCGCATTGTTACGGAACAATGTTTAAATATTAAATAAAATATTCAACATTATTGTATTATAATGTGCTTGTCTTTGTCTAAATTTTGGTTCAATATCTGGTAAGAAGGCTACATTTTGTATGTTGTGTAAGTTCATCTATTGACTACCCATAGTTATGCAAGAAACATAATATTAATGTACTGTATGAGGATATACCAAGGAGCGATAATGAGATTTTTTTAACTCCAAAGTGGTATGTAGGTTTTTTTTTTGGTATTTTTGTGTTTGTACTGCACTGTATCGTGTTGCATTAAATGTTTATTTCAAATGTACTTAGTTCTACAATGTCAGTATATATATATATATATATATATATATATGTGTAATTCAGCCATGTTTTATTTATTCACACAAAAAATTACAATAGTTGATGGCTGAAGTTGCCATATAAAACAAATTTTACTTAATATAATAATCTAGTGGTAAACAGCAGGATTCTCTCTTCAAAGGTAATTTTTTGGACCATACTTGGTTTCCAGTTTTTGTAGATACAAATTTGGAGTGTCCTTCAAGGTTAAAAGTTAAAATCTTAAAACATCACAAAATATTTATGTCTCACTCTGACGTCAACTCTAGAAATTTTATAAAAGAATCACATAAAACATAAACTTTATGTATATTTCAAAGTTTTAAAGTCCATGTAAGATACAAAAGCAGGGTTCCTGATCTTAACAGGAAGAAAGAGCCTCTGGGGTTTACAAGTTCAACTCTCACCTGTGGTAAGATGTACTTGTTACAACCTTGTTTGATGCTGTGTAGTGTGTTATTTTTGCAGGATGTACATTTTGTAAAATTTAGCTTATTATCACAAATGCCAAAATAAAGACAATGGCTTTCAATATTTTTCAAGTGTACTAATACTTCACTATTTACAGAGCCTGTGGTACTTTTCATTTAAATTTGAACAATTTTCATGAATTTCTTATTCAACACTCTTTAAAATCAGGAGGTACCAAAGACCATTTTATGGGGGTAAAAGTACATGGTACCACCACCCCTTATTGAAAGGCATGTTAAAGATCACCAGTATTATTAATATGTTACCATACTCAGGCATTGTCTAACAGAAAACGGAAAGTAATCATGGAAATATAAACCACTAAACATTTTTGTACATGTTGTTCATGCAAATTCGTGGCTACCCTATCAAGGTCAGGGTCACAGACTAAGTAAATGTCAAACTTGTCTAAATATAACTATGGATGCTCAGCACTGTACTCATTGTTGTTTGATTAATTAAGAAATGGTTACCACTTTTATCAATTGTTTAGCTACAATGTATGAAATTGCAATCTGGTTTTGTGGTGGACAAGTCCTCTGTACCAGAGAAAACAATTGAATGTCAGTGGCCTCCATAGACCACTGCAACTTCTACTCGATAAAGTTTTATTTGTCTTCAATAATTCTTGAAATCTTGACTTTTTCCATCTTGACAACAGGTTTGATGCTAGGACATGGATTTCTATTAGCATATGTCATGGTCTTTTTTATGTTCAATGATTTGAGATGAGATGTGATTGCTCATTTTGTTGATATTGGTGGATTTATTGACCATCACTATTTAAACTATCTTTTTCATATTTGATTAAATATTAGGTTAAGTTTGTTGGTTGCAAACTTTTGAGTGCCTTCTGAACAGATCACAGCTAGACAAATACAAAATAGTTTACTTAAACTAAAAGAGTATTTGAATAGAAATACATGTACAGTCTGGAGGGCATAATAAGTACATTGATATTCATGAGTACACTGTTCATTATAATTAGTAGTATTATTTAAGGTTAACAGTCCTCACAAAGAACACCGGTCCTCCGGCCCAAGATCAGTAAACTTTGTTCGGACCAGTAAATTTTTCAGTTCTTATTTAGATATGCATGTACATGTATATATATATATAAAAATAAATTAAGGAATTTGATTTGAACCAGTAAATTATAATTTTCATTTCGAGGACTGGGTTAAGGAGGTCTCCTTTTTTTCGTGGACCTATAAAACATTTAAGTATAATTTAAGGCTTCTTCCAACCCAATATAAAAATATTTCTTTTTACGATTTCACCTTCGGTATTAAATGGTTAAAAGACCACCAATAGGAGAAAACAAACACTCGTCAATTTTATTTTGAATACCTATATATCTTATATTCATTGTGTATATTTGTAAATAGGTCAGTCGGTCACTTCGTAATCAATTTCAATGGCAAAGTAACTTCCAATTAATTATCTATGAATTGACAGCGAGCAAATAAAAACATTTAAGTTTTTCTGTATAGACATTTTATATACAAAAGTTAGTTATATGGTTTACATGTCAAACATTATTCAAAATTTAAAACTTAGAAATTAACGGTAAAGTCTAAAGATTATAATGGTGGTTCATGGCTTCTTGAAGGTAATTAGCATTAAGAAATAATTGAAACACTTCTATATACAATGTTACTACTCATTTTGGTGTTACATTTAAAGGCTATATTACAAAAGATTTGTACCAAGGACTATTTTTATGTTTTGTTGTTAATCCAGAAAATAACCATAAAGTTTTTACATAACAATTATAAAGATATACACAATATTATAAATTAATTTATTTTTTAATCTTCAAATTAAAAACTTTGTGGTGCACCTGGAAGTGAATCACTAGCAGATAAAGACTGACAGAGACAACTGTTTGAATCATGCCTGCTAGACACCGGTAGGTTGTATCCCCTAAAATTAATTGGGGGTTCTTTTTCTAGTTTTGTATCAAAAATATTTCTGAGGCAATGCCAAAATTTAAGAGCTGTGGACTAGAGAGCCCAATTGAAAATTGTATCCATTTTATGAATTGGATTTAACAAAGCAAGTTTTGTAAACAAGATCGGTACCCTTTGTAAGTCAATAAAATACATTGAAATCGTGAGGTACATTTGTAATGTGGTCGCCCCGATAGTCCGACACCCCGATAGTCCGACACCCCATTAGTCCGACACCCCGTTAGTCCGACACCCCATTAGTCCGACACTCCGATAGTACAACATTAATAGATAATTTTTACATGAAAAGGTATATTTACAGAATTTTCGACATGAATGAATGCCTTTGAACTGTTACTGGTACCAGGTTTTTTACATACATATTTGTTTGACAAAAATGCTTTAATTTCGATACTTTAATAGACGTTGGTCCTATGTTTGAAGACTGCTCGATGTTCTCTGTGTGAATAAGGGTAATAACAAAATTACCGAACACAGAGCAATCTTCCAAAGGGAAATTCAAAACTCATAAATCAATAAACAGACAAAATCAGTCAACAACCGGGAAACTGGAAAACAGTCATGTATTTTGCTGTTTTGTTGGGGTGTTGTCTCAGACATTTATTCCACATCTCTGTATATTTAAGACAGATTTCGTTAATTTGATATACCCCCTTTTCTGCCTCCCAACAGTTTAAAAAACTTCAAGTCATTGACCAGAAATTCATGAGAAGGGGTGCGAAAAAGAAATGCCTTTTCAGAGTCACAGCCAAAATCTCGTCTTCAATGCATTTATTGAACGCCCAGTGATTACGAGTACAATTTAAGCACTCTGAAAACATTAGTTGCCTTGTCTCTGATAAAAGATCCTTATAAAAGTATCTCACATATACATTTTTTTGTACCTCATTTTATTGAAAGAGGATTGTCAACAACCCGAATGGTTACTTGTACCAATTTATGGGTCCCTTAAAGTATGCATTATAATACTGTTTTTAGATTCTAAATTTACACGGTAGACGATCAACAAATGTCCCCTCGATCCGCCCTTTTGGTACCTCTTTTTTCTAAGCTTGCATTTAGGTCTTGACCAATAACAGTTTGAGTAAGGGTGACTAAATCTTTGAGGGATATCAGCATATTATTTTATAGATTACTACACATCCTGACATAATGATGTCACTAACTAACGTCCAATCGACCCCTTAAAAGAAGTCTTATGTGGAATCAACCTTAAAACACCTTAAAACACCAGAACCAAGTGATGTATAATACGCATTTCAGTTTGTCGCAAGCATGCCGTCTTTAGTACGAGGCAGTCGAGGTGGTAAAGTCCTAATACATAAGGGATATCGTTATCAAAGAAATTTATAATGCAAGAAGAACGAACATGCAACCCACTTTCCATCCGAAAAACAAACAAACATATCATTGCTCAGTCACTGTTCGTAGCAACTTCTTTACTAGACTCCAGCTTGCTTATAATTGCATCACAATTAAGGCTGTCTATAATCCTTTTAATGCTTAAAATAACCGTGTATAAAATGTCAGACTATTTGGGTGTCAGACTATCGGGGCTGCCCCTTTGTAATAATATTTTCAGTATTCTTGTAGATACAAAAATGTACCTTTCATCGTCCCAGCCACCATTGGTAGCATGAGATGTAGAAATGATGGACATATAATCTTTTGTCCGTATTATAAGTGATGATGGACATATAATCTTTTGTCCGTATTATAAGTGATGATGGACATATAATCTTTTGTCCGTATTATAAGTGATGATGGACATATAATCTTTTGTCCGTATTATAAGTGATGATGGACATATAATCTTTTGTCCGTATTATAAGTGATGATAGANGTATAACAATTAAGGCTGTCTATAATCCTTTTAATGCTTAAAATAACCGTGTATAAAATGTCAGACTATTTGGGTGTCAGACTATCGGGGCTGCCCCTTTGTAATAATATTTTCAGTATTCTTGTAGATACCTTTCATCGTCCCAGCCACCATTGGTAGCATGAGATGTAGAAATGATGGGCATATAATCTTTTGTCCGTATTATAAGTGATGATGGGCATATAATCTTTTGTCCGTATTATAAAGTGCTCTAACTGACATATAATCTTTTGTCCGTATTATAAAGTGCTCTAACTTACATATAATCTTTTGTCCGTATTATAAGTGCTGTAACTTACATTTGGTGTATAATTATCATATGGGATGAAAATTTATACAAAATCTTTGTACATGTATTCTAGAATACAAGAGTTATAAATGAGTAGTTAGAAAGGGTTGTTGCTCTTGAAGAACTTTGAAAATAAGTAAATGATGAATAAAACTGACCGCCACGATATAACTGAAATATTGTTGAAAGTGGCACTAAACGCCATAAACCAACCAATCTAAAAGCATTCTCTGAAGGATTTGAATGACTATACACAATGTATATGGAAATTTTACCGTATCAATAAATTGATTGAGTTAATATGAATTCAGATGGAGTTGCCCCTTGTCTAACATTATAACAAGTTTTTTATTATTATTATAAGCTAAAATGTATACAATGGAGTGATCAAAATCAACCCCCCCCCCCCATCTCTTTTCCTTGAACCAAGCAACTGAGATGGGGTCTTGTTTAAAAATGCATGTAGCAAACATCCACATGTTAAGCAAACAATGCATTGTAGCCGTATGGTACATCAGATTGATATTAAATTTATTTCAATACTACTAGTTCTTTGTTGTAATAAAATTGCATGCTCGTAAACATTGTTTTTACTGCAACTTTTGTTAAAAAAAGAATTAATTAGCAAAAAAGTGAAATTACCTTTTTTGAAAAATTACAAATAATTTTTTTAGTACTAATAAAAATGACACAAACTGCATATCATGCAATATATGAAACGAACTGCACAGCACGCAATATGTAATCTGTTTCATTTATCTCATTTATTGCTCTTTGGCTATAACACTGTTTCAGAACCATGTGTAAATTAATGTTCTTTTTTATACCTGTACATTAAATTAACAAAAATCTATTTTATGACGTCAAACATTTTTGATTGGTCAGTTTATGGTCACATTCTTTGTGTAAACCAGCGGTAAATGTATAAATATTCAGAATTGATGACCAGTCACCATTCTCTGTTTGAAAATTGATGCAGGCAAACGAGAATAATTTGAAATACTTGGGTAAACATAAAAATTTATGGTTTAAAGTTTTTGTTGTTCAACATGCAAGTTGTCTTGATAGCTATGCTAGAAGATTATTTTAAACTTTATAAGAATGTTTATAAAGAAACGAAAATCTGGGATGTTTTACTATAATGTACAAAAATATATCAGAGAACAGAAATGATTGTTGAAATGTTTACAGTATTATTATGATAATATATGATCATATTTTAGAATTCATATTTGGGAAATTACAGTTTGAGTTACCGGTATATAAAGTTAAAAGTTTATGTCTAAGATTAGCTATTGCATCCGTTGATGAACCAGAATCTGGTATCTCTTACTTCTTAAGACTAGATTATTTAACAGGAAACCAGAAGAGTGGGTTAACAAGGTAATGTCATGGATAGGTATGACATAATTCCATGTATCATGTACCTGGATTTTCTTGTTCTTTTTATTATTGATATTGTGTGAGAGTGAAATGAACAATACCTTTACATTCATAAATTAAAATATTGTTATCAGTATAATGTGTAAATAAATGACCTACTATGATTGACTTTCCAATGTGTATTGCAGGATGGAATAAACGAATAAACTCTGTATATAATATAACATGAATCGGTTCTTAATCAAATGAATATTTTTTCTTCTTCCAGAATTTCATATTGTAATTCCATGAACATGGCGAACATGGGAGCTAGGAAAGGCAGTGCAGAAAAGACTGGTATTCCACATACAAGGATAGATGAAGAATCATGGATAGATAAATATTATGAAGTCGGTGAAAAGATTGGCCAGGGGATGTTTGGTAAAGTGTTTAAAGTAAAACACAAGGAGACCGGGGAATACTGGGCCATGAAGGTCATCAATAAAGAAAAGGTACCAGTTTTTGTACATTTTGTATGACTTTCGCTTCAAACTTTTGTGAATACATTAGCCCCCTCTTATAAGGCCACCCCGTCTGCAATGAAAAAGTGTCCTTAAAAGAGGGGTGGCCTCTCTTGAGAGGGACAATTCATCTTAAATCTGGCTTTATACATGTAGGAGGAGCAACCTTTGGTGGGAGAAGCATTATATGAAGGGGAATACTGTAATGAATTATTTAAGAATAGAATGCATTATTCTGTAATTTTTATTGGCATGTAAAAGTATTGACTGAAGTACATTTTGTATGTAACACAGTACTTCCAGGAAGTGAGTGTGTTTTGTTGTTTTGCACTTCATTGACTGCGGAAGTTTCAATTTCAAACACACTCCCACTTTACAATCCCTTGCCTTGGTGTCTGTTGTCGTCTATCTCCTGTTGTTAGATTGTCACATAAAAATCTTTTCATCTGAAAGCACTGAATAAAAATAAGCCAAAAATAATTTAGCAAAATTGTATGAAATTGCCGGATACTTTCTACAAAGGAATATGTCACTAGAATGTGTATATTGAAAAATACATGTACATGATCCATAAATACAAGTAAAATGTCCTAAAATGTGACTGTAGAAAAAAATTCCCACATATAAAAATATTTAATTTCTTTCAAACTTTAACACTATATGAGATTCCATTTCATGGTGCAAAGTATTAATCAAAAGAATTTATATTATTTTTCTTCCTTTATTTTATGTATATTATCAAATCTTTATTTATGAAAGAAATAGGTAATCCTCTAGCCTGTCTTTCTTGAAAAAAAAAAATTATTGACTTTCATCTGTAGCCATGATCTATTTGTTATTGTATAGGTATAGACAGTCTTTATATTATTAAAGAGATCAATGAAAGGATGAGACAAATTTTGTAAAAAAAAAAAAATTTAAAAAAGGTCATTAAGTTATACAGACTTGTAGCTGCGGACTTTATGGTCCTTTTTTTTGGCGGACCATAGGGCTACGGATTTCACCCTATCAAAAATTTGCGGAACTGCGACCAAGAATTTGTCGCACAGTTTCAACAGTAATTTTCACAACAAAACGCTTTGTGAGAGCGGAATCATGTGAATAACTCGTTTTGTTACATATTTATCTATCGCTTTTCATATTTGCTTACTTATTATTATTCATTTCTAGCTCATTATAATAACAAATGTTTTGATATTAACTTATTTCACCTGCTTAGTCCCACCATCTTGTCTTTGTGGAATTCTCGCTTTGAGGTCACATGACTTTTGAGAGATGACTCTAACAGCAAAACACGTGTTCGAATTGTTTACATGAAAAAATGTGAAAATGTTGAATGAGAGTTCACCTCAGTTGGAATAATCATAGAAGAAAATAACATTTCTGGTTATAATATGTAAAATATTTCCCTTTAGGTTGAATAAATATGTTATTTCAGATAAAAAATCGCCGTGCAAAACCTTCGGTAAAACATATGAATTATAGAAAATTTGGCAAAACACAGATATAAATTTTTTCAAGTGCATTTAGTTCATAAATCTTTGTCCAAGCCACAGGTCAATTAGTAAGAAAGGATATGGATGTAAATGAATATGAAAGACTATCCGACTTTACACTTAGCCACAAATTAAAGTAAATTAACACTGTTTTTATTTCACAGTTGACATTTGTTTCTTTTAGTTCAGTATTTGGAATTCAATTTCCCACCTAACCTGACAATACATATTATTGCTATGGTTCTGAAGAATTTGACTCTTTAAGTATTAAAAACAATATTTTTAAAAACCTTTCAATGGCCTTGTATATGTGGATTTTCATTTGCAAGTTATGATGTATTTAAATGACGGTCATAATTTGAAATTAATTGTGATAAAATATTTCAAATTTGTTAAGTGTTCCTTACTTAGGCCACACTTAAAAATATGATTGTTTTCCATCTCCATCTTGACTGATAACTTGGAACTTTTCATTCCATTCACCAATCAAACACCCAATCAACCAACCAACCAACCATTCCATTAAACCAATTGGTGTTTAATGCCATGTTCCATAATATTTCAATTACAGAATATAATGGTGGTCAGGTAAATTTTAATTGTGGAAAAAAACGGATTACCTGTAGAAAACAAACAATTTTATCATATTTAGGCTGTTTTGATTACACCTTGCCACGGATTGGAGTCAAGTACAATAATACCCCTTCTTATAAGGCCATTCTCACCAAAGTCCATCCCTCTTATCAGGCTAGTATTAAAATCCACTAAGGTAGTAAAATACTACTAGATTGTTCCCCCTTAAGAGACACCACCTCTCTTATAATGTCACTTTTTCATATTGCACAAGGGGTAGCCTTATAAGAGGGGGACAGTTGTACTGCTGTAGACATTGATTGCCTTAACGGATTACATTATTAAATACAATACAACTAGAAATGCTCAATCAGCAAACGTTATAGGATTATGTTTCCTCCATCTCCATGTCAGGTAATAATACCCAAGTCCATGTGAGCATTCACCATCAGATAGGGTCTGCCATCTGTTGTCCTTTGTTGTTTTTAATAAGCACTTGTTTAACTTTCCCTTGCTGTGGCCGTATCATGCTTCGCTCTGCATGGCCCTTTATTTATTTTTTGTGTGTGTTTCTCTTATAAACTTGAAAGTAGCTTCACCATCAGAAATGGTCTATATTCTGTTGTCTTTTGTTGTTTTTAATAAGCACTTGTTTAACTTTCCCTTGTAGACATGCTGTGGCCGTATCATGCTTCACTCTGCATGGCCCTTTATTTATTTATTTTTGGTATTTCTCTTTAAACTTTAAAGTAGCAAGTTTTGCATTAAATTTGAGTATTAAAAGCATATATACAATTATTACTAGCCTAATCCATTGAAAAATACAGGATTTAATTCTCTCTCAAATAAATTTTTCCAGATATTCTCATTGCCCAGTCATTTGTAGATAAAATAACAATATTATGTAAGAAAATGTATTAATGTGTTGTGTAAACTGAAATTTTATCTTAAGAACTTATTGATGTTTTCTGTATAATTTGATTTCAATTTTTATCAAGCATGATATTTTTTTTATCGAAAAATATTTGAATTGTATGGAAAATGGACTTGTCAATTTTGGATCATTGATTTTACGTAATGATGAAGTTTACATGATTATTAGATACCGGGATAAGATAAATTGGAGGTGACTGTCACCTTGTGTTACATTCAATCTATTGAAAGAAAAGAAATGTTAATTTTAAAATGACATTCTGACAACAAACAAAAAAGAGGCCATGTGCATTCTTGTAATTCGGTTGGTGAAATAATATTAAAGTACCATACATTTTTTTCTTGTATATTGGTAGCTACTGTGAAATCTTTACTACAGTATGCAGTTTTAGGACAAAATTCAAATAATTCTCTTTACAACATAATGTTTTAGAATTTATAACTTATAAGAAAGTCTAACAGATTCCTAAATGTATAGATTGTATTCAACAAGAAATCACACACATCTTGTAAATTCACTCAAGTTTCTTTCCTTTGTTTATATTTCATAAGTATCTTTATACCTCCGCTTCACTGGAGAGGGGGTATACTGTTTTATCTCTGTCCGTCCGTCCCAGGATATTTTTCACATTTTTCACTGCAACTATTGATGGCAGAAATCTGATATTTGGTCACAAGCTTCATATAGGTATGCCATATTGTGGGAAGCGTTTTTGGACCCATCAGATTCCTACTTCCTGTTTGCCAACTTAGTTGGTTTTTATACACATTGAACATATATGTGGGGGTATTATCAGTGAGCATTAGCTCACAGTTCATCTTGTTTGTTATTATTTGGTTAGATTCATAACATTTATTTATTCATGCCTGTCTAGGTATATTATATGTAAAACTTTCTATTTCAAGAAGACTTATATAAAATTAGATTAATTTGTGTCTAATCCATTTTGTTCAATATTTGGCAAATTAAATATGTTTAAATTAAAACATGTATTGAAGAATAACAAGCAAATACATATGTATGTACATAAAATATCATAGTAGTCCCCCCTTTATAAGGCCACCCCTTATACTTGTAGTAACTTTTATAATAACTCATTTTCTATTTTTCAAGATGGATTATTTTCAACAGACACAGAAGTTTCATGTAGACATGTTTAAAAATAATTTCAGAACTGTAGACATGTTTAAAAATAATTTCAGAACTTTCCACAGATTCTAATGTTTCTAAATCCCATAGTTCTATGTTAACTTATGTGATGTATTTTATTATTTTATTTTTTCAGGCTGGAAGTTCAGCGATCAAGTTACTGGAGAGAGAAGTGAATATACTAAAGATGGTTGACCACGATAATATAATCAAACTAAATGAAGTTTTTGAGACCAGCAAAGTATGTTTATTAAGTCATTACATTAACCCTGGCAGATTTACAGCCTTGTTTTTACCTGTTGAAATTTTAATTTATCTAATTTCTGGAGGTGTTGCCAATTTAGTGTTTTTCCCCAGTAATTTTAGAAAGACATGGTATTTGTGCAATCAGAGGACAGTTATGCATCATTTTATGAATTTTATGATAAGCAATATAAATGAAGATATGCGGGCACTTTTTATTAATTGTCTGAAATTGATGGAGATATTGTTATTTTACTACATTTGTACTACAGTACAAGAAGCACTTTAAAGGTGAAATAAAAATATTGGACAAGGGCATACACACTTCCATTACAAGAGAGGGGTAATCGTAATCATGATTGTATGGTAGTGTAGATTTACAACTACCTATGCAATCACCACTAACGTTGTGGGTTCGAATCTCGATCAGGCGAGATGTACTCGATACTACATTATGTGATAAAGTCTGTCAGTGATTTGCGGCAGGTTGGTGGTTTTCTCCAGATACTCAGGTTTCATCCACCAATGAAACTGACCGCCATGATATAACTGAAATATTGTTGAAAGTGGCATTAAATACCATAACCCTACCCCCATAACTAAACCCTGAAATGAACAAAATGACACTTGTGAGAGCAGCATGGTGCTGTACCATGCTAAAATTGCCTAGAGGAAACACTTCATTTACACAAAGAAAATTTGTAATTTATGACTGTGAAAAGTGTATTTGTTAATAGATGTTGTCAAGTAGAAAAATAAATACCTTGAATCTTTTTTTTTTAAATTCTATTACTTTTTTTTAAAGGGTTAGTTTTTATTGTATATTTATAGGTAATTTTATCAAAGCTTATAACTTTAATAATATAGTTTCTAAACCATAAAAAAAAATAATTTCAAGTTAAAGAATTAATTCTAAGAATCAAACTTGTAATTTATGTCATTAAAAAACACATACATATAAATCAATGTAATTAGAATTTGATCTTCTCCATTGGTCCCCCCTTTTTCTTGTCACTGCGTGGGAGAAAACTAAAGCAGCTGCTATATATATATATATATATACAATGTATTTTATTTGTTTTTATACATATTTTTTAAATGACTGATAATGATTTAGAATAAGAAATTTAATCTTGAACTACCCCTAGCTAGGAAAAACATAACATTTGACATCATTGTAAACAAAGGTTTAAAATGACTCAGGAGACTCCTCTTCAACTGCACTAGTTTTGTTATGAACTCTGATCGCGACATGCTTTTGAGTAGTGTTTATAATTACAGTTAAGGCCATGCATTCATTTATTCTTTAAATGCACTATTAAGCTTCTATGAGGGAACTATTAAGTAATGACTGTACATGGCTTTAAATGCTTTTAAAAGATATCACTTATGATATTTATTTTATTGTCAAATGTTTTTTTTTAAATATTAGATATTAAATTTTGTTCCTCTGTTTTTGAAATCTAGACAAAATGCAATATTTTCAATGTCTGTCCAAATGAAAGATTTTAATTCTTTGCTTTTGGCCACAATCGTAGGATACAGTAGTTCATACCAGAGGCTGTTTTGGCCACAATCGTATGATACATTAGTTCATACCAGAGGCTTTTTTTGCCACAATCGTATGATACATTAGTTCATACCAGAGGCTTTTTTTGCCACAATCGTATGATACAGTAGTTCCTCTTCAGAGGCTGTTTTGGTCACAATCATAGGATACAGTAGTTCATACCAGAGGCTGTTTTGGCCACAATCGTATGATACAGTAGTTCATACCAGAGGCTGTTTTGACCACAATTGTATGATACAGTAGTTCATACCAGAGGCTGTTTTGGCCACAATCGTATGATACAGTAGTTCATACCAGAGGCTGGTTTGGTCACAATCATATGATACAATAGTTCCTCTCCAGAGGCTGTTTTGGCCACAATCATATGATACAGTAGTTCCTCTCCAGAGGCTGTTTTGGTCACAATCGTATGATACAGTAGTTCCTCTCCAGAGGCTGTTTTTGGTCACAATCATATGATACAGTAGTTCCTCTCCAGAGGCTGTTTTGGTCACAATTGTATGATGCAGTAGTTCCCCTCCAGAGGCTGTTTTGACCACAATCGTATGATACAGTAGTTCCTCTCCAGAGGCTGTTTTGGTCACAATCGTATGATACAGTAGTTCCCCTCCAGAGGCTGTTTTGACCACAATCGTATGATACAGTAGTTCCTCTCCAGAGTCTGTTTTGGCCACAATTTTATGATACTGTAGTTCCTCTCTTGCAAAATTATCCTTTCTGTAAGTAAAAAATGGCCTCATAAGATGGGTGGCCTCTCTTGACTTGCTTGAGGGAGACAATTTAGAAGTATTTTATAATGTGATAAAGAGTGTTGGTGACTTGTGGCAGATAGGTGGTTTTTCTTGGGGGTACAAATGTACACTGGTTTTCACCACAAATGAAACTGACCACCTTGAAATACATGTATCTGAAATATTGCTGACAGTGGCTTTAAAAAACCCTTTAGATCGTTGTCCGTTAATATACATTGAAATGAATATTGTAATAAGTATGGACAAGTGCACCTGTCACATGTCTTTTGTGAAATACCATTCTAAGTTTGCTAAGTCTAGTTTAATTGTTGACTTTAGAAGTTAATTATATAATATATATTTTCATACCAATAACATCAATTTAACCTACAGATTATAAAGAAAATATGAAATTTATTTAATTTAAATACTTGCAGGAATTTGTAGGTGTGTTTCAAATTTCTCAGAAATAATTGCAATTTAAAAAGAATATTAAAGATTTAAGATTTTAATATGTATGAGCATGTTAAAATTACATTCTTTTATTATATATATTGACATATTATATTGTTACAAATTAAATTGAAAATGTTACCAGAACTAAATAGTACCAAATCAATAAAATAGCACATGTGTTTTATATAAAATAAAATATAAAAGACGATTTTTCTTTGAATTAACTACTTATGGCTGTCAAAATTTTAAATCTCTCTGCCCAATTAAAAATTCAGTGTTCCTTAAATTTTTAAAACTAATTTATTTTATTTTTTGCATTAAGAATTTTTTATAGAAGTTAATGTGTAAAAATGACATAATCATAGTTATTGAGAAGCAATACATAATTTTGTCATTTGATACAGTGTACCTTAAAGTACCAATGTAATGTATGTAATGTCGTACCTGTTACGCAATTAGCTGCAGCTGATTGTATTTGAAATAAACAGTTTAAAGTAGTGTTATAGGATTTGTATATTATTTACACAAATTTTATTTTATTTAAAGTTGTCAAGTTACGATACTCTCAATCTTTTTTAGTAGCTCTTCATAGTTAAATTGAGTATTGAAACAATGCTAAATATATTTTCATTTTTTGAACTTGAATTATTTCAAATAACAACAGACTATTTTATTTATCAAAAGTAGAAAATAATCCACAACTGTTGACACCGAAAATTGTGGTTGTCAATGTTTCCCAGTTATTGACACTACATCAAAAGTAATTGTAAGATTCTGTTCACCATGAAATGTCTCCCTGATTGCTCTGATAGTTTGCTTTGATTGCCGATGGTTGTCTTGAAAACACAACAATTTCTCGTTGAAAATTATCAGACACAAACGATATTCAATAGAGTCACCTTGTTTAAGTTGTTAGGAGGGTTTCCTCTGGGTTGAATTTTTTTTTAGCCAAAAACTAAATTTTTGAACCACTTTAAAATATTTTGAGCCATAAATACATCAAACATTTTTGGTAATAAAAATGCACATAAATATTGATCATTTATTTATTTTCTTACTGCATACATGTTAAAACAATATAAGGGTACATGTACTTTTTGAAATACAATAGCACAATAATGTTTCAGTTACTATTACAACCATAAAAGACAAGTAGATAAAAAATACGATATAACACTGTTGTTTAAGTTACTAACATAACCATAAAAGGCAAGTAAGTAAAAATACAGACTGTAAAAACTGTTCTATTTTTTTTTAAACTGAGCAAATTCTCCTCTGCTTTTGTGATGACCACCTCCTAAAAGCTTCTATAAAATTAAATGTATTTGCCAATGGCCCCTCCAAATAAATAATCATTAAATTGTATAAATTACAAGTGTCAAGTCTGTTCCTTAATTTTGTTTTAATTAAGTTTGCACTGCCTGCTTGCCATGGCCCCATAATTCGGACAGTTTCATTACTTTTCCCGGAGTATTACTTGCAAAAACTAATTTTCTCTTCCGTCCCATTTTAAAAACGTAAAATGGAGTTAAAAATTTCGATGCGTTTAAAACGATAGTGCTAAAATAAATGACAAGTTCCTTAAAATTATATGAAAACAATTCACGAACTGAAAGAGAGAAGTCATTCACCCGAGACCATTAATCAACACCTTTGTTTGACTAATACCTTTTATGTATTTTACAAGTTAATTATCCTATCAACAGATAAACATTATGAACAGCTGATTATCGACTTTCTGTCACTCGAACAGTTCATGGGTAACATTTGAAGCTTTCCGAATAGCGTAATGAACTAGAAAATGACTGCCACAACAGACGATGAACATTCGAAATCTTTTGCGCCACATTTTTGAGCCAAAGTAAATATTTTATCGCCAAAATCATAGATTTTTCGCCAATGGTCCATTTTCATTGGTTCATTGAGGAATTTCTTTTCAGCAAAATGAATTGTTGAGATTTTGTTCAAAGTTGGTTAAAAACTAGTTGCAAAATCTAATCTTAAATTTTATTTCTTTTCTTTAGAAAATGTATCTTGTAATGGAGTTATGTGAGGGTGGTGAGCTGTTTGATGTGTTAAAAGAAAGGCAGACATTTTGTGAAAAAGACACCAAGGTCATAATGACAAAAATGGCTAAGGCAACGTCATATTTACATAAAAGAGGTATGTATTTATAGAAATGTTTGTATTGGTCTTTATAAGTTATCCTAGTATGTCACAGAAGAATTGTTACTTAACAAAAAATGATTTGCTCCGAAAGTCTTAATTTAATTCTTTATTTATCATTGCCGACTCTGAAAATCTTGATTCAGTTACTAAATGTGAAAAGTAACACTGCCGAACAAGGATACATATATTTTAAAATGTTCTTTAAAAGTGGAATCACGAAATGTATAGTGTTTGACATATTCTTTCACAAAAATGCATTAAAGGAGGGTTGGTCTATTTGTTAACATTTTTTCCAAGATAATGAAAACTAATTGCAAGAAGGACTATTAAATTTGAGATTTTTATTGATTTATGACTTAAAATCAGGATTTTGGTTGAACCATGATTATTGAAGTCCTAATTTTGACCCCTGGTCGCAAGACCATGTAGCATCACAAATGCATCAACCCCTCCCCCTTCAAGAAATCCTGACTATGGGCCTCACAAATGTACAAATACTACTGTAGAATATATGATATACCTTATACATTTTCTAGACTTGCAGACATTTTCTATTTTTATTAATTGTAGATATAGTTCATAGAGATTTGAAATTGGAAAATATTCTCCTAAGTCAAAACCCAGCTGATTCTAATGACAAACTCCATATAAAGGTAAGATAAATAATTGATGTTCTCTTAAGTTGTAAGCAGATAGTGGAGAATATTGATTTAGTATTAGTAATGATCTCTCCCCGTTTCTTTTTTTTTATTGCATGTTCTCGACTGCCGTCAGTAGCTATAAAAACTTTTTATATTAACATGAAACAATTTGTTAGACTCCCATACTAATTAGGTTTAATTGTTTATGGCTACTGATTAAATCTTATAATAGGGGGATTATTTAAATATGTGTAACATGCAAGCTTACCTGATTAAATAATGGATACAGGGTGATGAATAATTGAAGAAAAATGTAGAATCATTTGTTGCTCAGAAATTAGACATGATAGTCCTTTTTGCTAGCGATATTGGCATCGGGGGGATGGGGGTTCAGTTTTACCCCTGTCTGTACGTTCATCTCTCCGTCCATCCCGCATTGGGTTTTAGCTCAATAACTTAAGTTACCCTTGAGCAAATCATTTGAAATTTACATACAAGGTCAATAACCATAAAAGTTTGATTTTAGACTTAACCACTTTTTCCTGTTCTGGAGTTATGCCCCTATTTACATCAGCAGGAAGTGGGGGCATCTGTGTCCTATAGGCACATTCTTACACTTTTTTCTGTTCTGGAGTTATGCCCCTATTTACATCAGCAGGAAGTGGGGGCATCTGTGTCCTATAGGCACATTCTTACACTTTTTTTTAAATTCAAATTATAATAGATGATGGAGTTAAGTGGTTTGGTTTGAAATTCAGGTTCTTATTTGTAGGTTTTCAAATTGAATATTATTGTATCACTTCTTCAGGGGAGACTTTGTTTTCGTCCTGTCCAACCATCCTTCCATCACAAAAGTTTTTATGTACAACTCCTCTTATATTTTAAATGGGAATTCTCAAAAACTTTACATGTGTTGGTCTAGTACAAAACGGATATCACCATCTTCTCATCCAAATCTATGTAGCTGAACGGATTTAGCCAGGATTTTGAGACCATTTAGTCACTTTTGCGGAACAGATTTTTTTTTGAAAATTTAAGTGACGAATTGGGTACGGGAAATACTCGTCACTTTCGAAAATCAATCGTCAATGACGAAAGTGACGAGCGCTTGCTAAATCACTGGCTGAAAAATTGCTCACTTGGTGCTAAACAGCAATCACTCACTCATTCCCCTACAAAATGAAGAAAGAAGCTTTCACCTCTTTTGGAGTTGACCGTCAGTAAATTTCAGACGAAGTTGATTTGATATTAAAAGACATCATTACTATTGTATATACTTCTGCACTCAGAGTGTGTTTTTGAAATAGCATTTGTTCGACAAAATAAAATCAATGAAAAAGTATTTGATTTTTCAATATTTTGAATACCCATATAGTACCATTTTATAATTAGAGACAAAGAATCCCCATAAGATTTTTATTTTGTATGAAAATTTGTGGTGGAAAAAAAGTGTACAAGGAAAAACAATTTTAAGGGTGAAGTGTCATAAGTTTTGTTTATATGCACTAAGAATTACCTATTATTTTAAATGGTTTCACATCAAGAGTTACAAGTTTATAGAACAATAACTGTGTTGCTCACAAATATATTCCATTAAAAAATGACGCAAACGCTAGCGGAGAAGAATATGATTAAACTTTTTGCTTCAGTACAGTATTGACATCTTTTTTCCCGTAATGTTGATCTGTCAATTGATAATTAGCTAGACACCAAGCTCTTTTTATTATTTTTTTTATTGAACCGTTTTTGTTATATAGTTCCGTATATTGAAAAATTTTTGTGAGATTTTGTCAATTTTCCGTTCATGAGAATGAACATGTATAAATTTGGTTTTATTGACACAGAAGTTCTTTATAAGAGATACATATATAGTCAAACCTGTATTAAGAGGTCACCGTTGGGACAGGGAAAAATGGCCTTACAAGACAGGTGACCTCTTAAAAGAGGTTCAATTTTATCAGTCTGTGCCAAAAACATTTTGACAAACTAGCCCAAACAGCATTTCAGAAGTATGTTTGCTATCTGATTAAGCATATTTTTTGCAATTTTTACTAGACAGGGGCATAGGGCTAGTGGTTTTTGGCACAGACTGATTCATATGAAGTTTTCTATGAAAAGGCACGAAAAAGATGACCTCTTAATACAGGTGACTGCTTAATAGAGGTGACAGGTTTGACTGTATATATGTATTTACATCTCATTTTTTTATTGGATTTTTTTAAAGAATTTTAAATAGTGCATTGTGTGGGTGTTGACAATTTGTAGCTTAGAAAAGTCAATATGTCAGTGACAGTATCAAGATTTTTTTTGCATAATTGATCCAATTTCAATTTTAATTGAAGCGTTTTCCACAAGAAATGCAATCCAATTTAATTATACTTTTTTCCTATCCAGGTAAAAGGCCAAATAAGTTTTTGCCATCAGTTGAGTGTCCATCGTCATTTACAGTTCACATGTTATTCTTCTCCTTAGAAACCACTGTGCCAAATTAAACCAGATTTGGGTGGGATGATCCTTTGATAATTTTAGTCACTCTCATGAAAATTTCCACGATAAAATGAGCTGGAAATTTAAAAAAAAAATGACTACATTTTAAGAAGTTGTCTAACACATACATGTATTAAAAGAATTTTTGTGAAATTTGTAATTTTGATGATTGTCCAAAAAAAAAACCTATTTTGATGAAAATCTTCTCAGAAACCACTCGACTAATTTAAATTTAAATTAAATATGTCTGTGATAATTCTAAGACAGACTTAAAATAGGACTGTTTACAAATCCATGTCATGTTTAAATAGGCTGAAATTTGAGCTGTTACTGTATGATAATGACTTGTATGAGGTGTATAATATCTGGTTTTATGTAAAATCACTCCTTGACAGTTGTTTAAATAATGCTATTTAAAAGACATTAAATATCTAACCTACATTGTTTAAAATTGCTACTACCTTTGTATTGTTGTTATATATATTTTGACTTATGTAGCAGTTTTATTTAAACTAAAATGGAAAAAGTGGGGGAATCTAAGCAAGGGGTCACAGTACAATCGACTCTACTTATTCGAATATCGTATAATAGAATATTGTCGATAATTGGATATTCTTTCAAAACACCAAACCATTTCTTAAGTTTTAAAGGAAAAAACCTCTGTTTATTTGAATATCGTATAAGCGTATACATCGTATACATCGGGTATTTGGATGGAAAAATTCAGGTAAAAAGTTGTCAAACTTCGTAATAATCGAATATTCTTCTACATTTTTGACAGGAAGTGCAGCTTTGGAAGAGCTCACATACTCCATTATTGTATTTTTTATTAAATAAAATATTCAAAAAAGTTGTTCTTGAATTTTCTATTTCATTAGTTAACGATATTTATTGATTTTTTTGATAG
>MJUT01053854.1:226958-248360 GCA_002080005.1 Gigantidas platifrons | reverse complement strand
TATTTCAAAAACTATAAGAGATAGATGTTAAGTTTAAACTGCAAAAATATGCACCATGTCAAGATCTACCTACCCTGCAATTTTGAGGTAAATCCCATTACCCATTTTGGAGTTATTGCCCTTTTTTCCATAAAATTTTAAACATTTTAATGCTTTTCGTCTTATATTTCAAAAACTATAAGAGATGGATGTTAAGTTTAAACTGCAAACATGTTCAGTATGTCAAGATCTATCGACCAAGATGGTCCCCACAGCTGAACTTAGTTTAACATAGGACCCTATGGGAAATTCACATAAAAACCATCTTGTCTGGAACCAGTAGCTCAATTACAGCCAAACTTTGATGGAATAGTCATTCGATGGTCCTTTTCCAAATGATGTCCTGCAGTCACACTCTCCCACCAAGATGGCACACCAAAGTGCAGTTGCGTTGTTATTGAAAGCAGCTTTGATCCAGGTGAGCGATTACAGGCTCCTGGGAGCCTCTGGTTTTTTATTGACATGGTCAGGTTACATAATATAGTCTCTGATCCAGTCATACACTTTGCTAACAAGTCATATTTTCTTTACAATAGTTTACTGACTTGCCGATAATATTACACATTAAGGATGTAGAGCTGAAAGATGAAAATAAAAAAACAATTTGGACCTTTTTCGTTCTTTATTTCATAAATAAAAATCAGTATATCAGTGATACCAACGCAAAACTTTTATTTACTCTAAGGCAAACAATGTAATGACTTGAGAATCATGTTGTGTGATCAACCTGCATTATCTCCCCTTGCTGGAATTTCGCTTATCGTATTATTGAATACACCGCATAAATGGATATTATGCTCTGACATTTGCTGTATGCAAATAAGCGGATTTGACTGTACCACTTATGTTTGGTCCCAGATGAGTCCAGGGCAGGATTTTTTTTAACTTGTGTAGCAGTTTTGTTCAAACTATTAAGATGGGAAAAAGGGTCACAGTCCCATTTATTTTTGGTCCCAAGGGGATCTCAACCTTGGGTCCAAAATTTAAAATAGATTGCAATTGTGAGAATTAAAGAATCTCAAGAACAATGAATGGAAATGCAATTGAATTTGGACATGAAGATTCAGTTGTACAAATAAATGTCTTAAGTTTCTATTGGGTCCAAGTCTGGGGAGATCAAAATTTAATACATCCAAACTTTGTGGATTCAAGGTTCAGATCCCCAGGGGTTGGACATCATATTCATGGGGTATAAGTAATATCTGATATGATGCTTCAAAACAAATGCAATTGTATATCCGTAGTTGA
The DNA here is from genome assembly GCA_002080005.1 of Gigantidas platifrons. NCBI lineage: Eukaryota > Metazoa > Mollusca > Bivalvia > Mytilida > Modiolidae > Gigantidas > Gigantidas platifrons. The sequence continues at coordinate 247,073 of MJUT01053854.1, read as the reverse complement.
TTTTTGAAAGACGTTTGATACCAAGGGCTTGTATATCTGAGCATTTTTAACAAATCATTTTAGCTGGTTTTGTTCATGTTTTGAATGAATTCAAGGATATACCTGACAATCTCACTATGATAAGAAGTGATCAATTCAATCTTGACATGAAAAAAAATTATTTATTATTCATTTGTCAATTAAATTGATTTAATATTTCTAGTGTTCATTAAAAGAAAAATCAATAAAAATAAACGATTCTGATACAGAATTATTTTAATTTGTCTTTCAACCTTGATATCGTTTTTGTTATTTGAACATGTCCTGAAGGTACTTAGATAATTTCATTTTATGTTGAAGTAAAATTTATGGTATTGTTAACAGCATACGGTGGTGTAATGGTTAGCATGCTCGCCTTGAGTGTAGTAGATCGTGGAATCGATCACCGATGAAGTCAAACCAAAGACTATAAAATTAGTATTTGTTGCTTCTCCGCTAAGCACACAGCATTAAGGAGAAAGAGCAAAGACAGGTGGGTTTGGAATCAGGATAATGTGTCCGAGTGAGGTGGGGGGGGGGTGCATGTCTGTTTCAGTGAGTTAGCACTATATAAATCCAGCTAAGTGCATTGTTTTAGTACGAAGCGGACCTCATCATCATCTCATTAAAAACTTACTTGCTTTCGCCATGATATAGCTGAAAAATTACTACTGAGTTAAACAAAAATCACTCACTCGCCATCATGCATGGTATTGTTGAGTTAAATAATTGCATGAGCAAATTCACATTTGTAAGAAGAGTTTGGAGATACCAAACGGGTAATCAGAATCCGTATATCGAACTATAAACTACCAGTATTAAAACTGTATTTTTAACCAGTATCTATTGTTATACATTGAACCCCTCTTAAAAGGCCACCCTCTTATCAGGCCAGATTTAAAATGTACTGAGATAGTAAAATATACTTAATTGACTACATCAAGAGAGGTCACTTCTCTTATAAGGTCATTTTGTTTTTATTGCAGAAGGAATGTGTTATAAAAAACTGTGTCGCTATAATATGTATGGGTTTGTTATTATATTATTGATGTATGAGGAAAAATAGGGGTGTAAATTGACATGAGAGAAAAAAGAGACAAATATTAAACATACATTACAAGGAATGCTGTTCTTCATCATACAGTCACATTAGAACCTTATTTAAGAAGTATTGTTAGCTAAAGAGTGGGTTTGGTTATGTATGTTATGGTTTTTAATGCCACTTTCAACAATATTTCAGTTATATCATGGGGGTCAGTTTTATTGGTGGAGGAAACCGGAGAAGACCATTAACAGGTCTCAAGTCAATGAAAAACTTTTATCACATAATAATGTTGTATCGAGTTCACCTCACCCTGTGGGATTCGAAATTCAGTGATAGGAATTGATTGCATAGGTAATTTTAAATCAAACTACCATACGATCACAACTACGGCAGACCCTCTACAGTATTACGAATGCTGTTCTTCATCTCGTTGTCAAAAAAGAAGAAGTTTAAGAGGATGAATACAGTAGAATATTATTAGATACAGATTTTTGTTTTATATGGACATATTTTTTCAACGTTTATTTTGACATATATTTTCAGGTGACAGACTTTGGTTTATCTGTAGTTAAAGGTGGTGTAGGTCATGACAATATGATGCAGGATTTCTGTGGAACTCCTATATATATGTGTAAGTATAAAACTTAAGTCTTATTTGATTTTGTATTGAGGAATATTTTCATATTTTATATTATAAAAACATGTTTCTGTTTAAAGATAAATAGCAGTACACATTCTTTGAATTTCAGGATTATTATGTTGGGGAAAAATAATTTTTGTTTTCATATGATAATTGTTGCAAATTTTTACACATTCCTGATTTTTTTGTCATCATTATATATCCTTTTCTGTAAAAAAAAGTATGCTCTATTTTTCAATTCTAACATGACCTCACTCTTTCCCTTTGTTAAAAAAACCCAGAATTATTTATTGGTATTATCTCATTAGCACATGCGCCGATGAATGTGACTGACGTTTCCATTGGCAGCATAAATTGTGACCCGAATAATGCCGATAGAGGGGCAGTATTATTCGAGTTACATAAATTGTGTGCGACATTTTCCGCAAGCGTATGTATAAATTACCGTCTTCCAATCAAAGTATACTACTGTATTTGTACTCTTAGACATATCAGAATCGAAATAAATCATGGAAGCCAGAATGTGTTTTGAGTTTTAACATGGATTGGCGGATATTAGTAAATTTTATCCCTCGCTTCTGGCTCGGGATAAAATACTAATATCCGCCAATCCATGTTAAAACTCCCAACACATTCTGGCTTCCATGAATTATTTCTTAATTCTTAATACAAGATTTAAAATTCTTAATATTTTGAGTATTTAGAAAAAGAATTCAGAACATTGACAGCTTAACAGTCTTCACCCTAACCCACCTGCCCGAAGCCTGGGACAAGTAAAACTGGATTCTGACAAGTGAAAATTATGAAAGAATTTGTTTGAATAAATAGATAACTTTTCAAAATTTGGCTTTTGGGCAAGTAGGTAAAAAAAATTAAGGCAATCACTGACTTAAGAGTTGTAATACATGGGGCTTAATAATGAGTTCATTGTATTTTATTTTTGCAGCTCCAGAAATAATAGATAATAAAGCATATAGTCAGATGTGTGATGTTTGGGCCATGGGTGTTATAATGTATTCATTGTAAGTATATTAATTTTCCTCTGTGCCTCAAACCGCATCAGTGGTGCAAGTCTTCGCGCTTACCCACTTGCCCGAAGCCCGGGACAAGTAAAACTGGATTTGGAACTCATGAATATTATGAAAGAATTTGTTTGAATAAATAGAAAATTTTTCTAATGTTGGCTTTCGGGCAGATAGTTGAAACAAGATGAACTGTGAGCTAATGTTCACTTATGATCCCCCCGCATATATGTTCAATGTGTATAAAAACCAACTAAGTCGGCAAACAGGAAGTAGGAATCTGACGGGTCCAAAAACGCTTCCCACAATATGGCATACATATATGAAGCTTGTGACCAAATATCAGATTTCTGCCATCAATAGTTGCTGAGAAAAATGCGACGAAAAATATCTTGGGAAGGACAGACAGACGGACGGACGGACAGAGGTAAAATAGTATACCCCTCCCTGCCCACTCCGGTGGAACGGGGGTATGAAAAATTAAGGCAAAGACTGGTGGTGTAAATGTAAAATTAAATACTATAAAATTGGTATTTTCTGCTTTGCTGCAAAGTATTGAGAAATAAGAGCAAAGACAAAGTTAATATAATGTGTCAGAATGGAGTGACTTGTCTGTCTGTAGACTGTTATATTAGTGAGCTAAGCACAATAAAAATCCAACTAAGCACATTGATCTAGTACAAGCCAACATCATCATCATCTCATCAGAAGTAACTTGTTCTCATCATGATAAAACTGAAATATTCCTCACTTGGTGTTAAACCACAATCACTCGCTCACGTGAATGTTGAAATAATTTATTGTAAAGCAATGAAATATTGCTTTATTATCAAATCTGTCTTGCATCAGTGGTGTAATGTTTAGCAAGATTGCTTTTAGCGTGATAGGTCAAGGGTTAAACAAGAATCATGCACTCACTATTTTACTCAGTGCTATTAATTGTATTATAATCTATTTTTAGGATATGTGGTTCACCTCCATTTAAGGCAAGTACTGAAGATGAATTATACGAAATCATTAAAAAAGGGGAGATAGATTTTACTTCAGACCCAGTTTGGAATTCAATTTCTACTGAAGGTAAGCATAAACCAACAGCTTTTTAAATATTTCAGGGGCTGTTGTGGTTGTGATCGTATAGTAGTTGGATTTACAACTACCTGTGCAATCATTGACTTGCAACAGGCCGATGGTTTTCTCCGGGCACTCTGGTTACCTCCAGCAATAAAACTGACCGCCACGATATATCTGAAATATTGTTGAAAGTGGCGTTAAACACCATAAAACCAAAACCAAATCAAATAAAATATTTCAACAGAAGTAGATTTTAAAGGAACAATATTTTTGGATTTTCTTTAGAAACCAATCTATGAGACTGGGAAAGATATTGAAGGTTATATGATGTGATCTACATGATTTTGGCCCTTTGTACTGATCATCCTGATCATGAGGGGCACCATATTGACAAAAAGTTTCCTGTTGTACTGACAAAACATTGCATCAAAGAGGCAATTATTATGATTGTCGGGATTGTCATGGTCGTATGGTAGTTGGATTTACAACTACCTATGTAATCAGTACCTATCACTACTAACGTTGTGAGTTCGAATCCCACTCAGGCGATACAATATTATGTGATCAAGTTTGTCAGTGACTTACGACAGGTTGGTGGTTTTCTCCGTGTACTCCGGTTTCCTCGACCAATAAAACTGACCACCACGATATAACTGAAATATTGTTGAAAGTACCATTAAACACAATAATCCTAACCTTATGATTGTCCAATTTTTAAAAATCTTTTAAAATTCATTGTGTAGAAGTTGATCAAGGGGTTTTATTTCAACAAGATTTCTCATTTAGCTCTGTCAATGGTCCGGGTGGCTCAATGAGTTAGGTAGTTGGATTACCTAACAACTCATACAAGCCTTTCACCAGTACGGCGTGGGTTCGCACCAGGCTTTGTAAATTACAAAAATGGTGCACTGGACTCGCAGCCGCAAGTGATAAAGTTTACCAGTTGCTTGCCCATGGTCAGTGGTTCTCTCTGGCTTCTTCCACCACTAAAACTGGTCAACATGATATAGCTGAAATATTGCTTAAAGTGGTGTTAAACACAATAAATCAATCAATCATCTGAAATCAAAATAGGCTTCCACCTCATTACTTAGTTTGATAAGGACCTCAGAGGACATGTACAGTCATCATAACGAAAAAAATTGGGACCATATCTTTATACAAATATTACTTTATATTCCAAAAAATTCCCAAAATTTTAGACAAAAAGCAATAAAATTATTATATATTGTTCCTATAGTCAGATATGTCATCTTTTTTTTTCAACAATCAAGACTATTGCATTAAGTCAATCTCACATTTTTAATGGAGGTTTAGGATTTGCATTAAGTCAATCTCACATTTTCAACTGAGGTCTAGGATTTGCATTAATTTATGAATTTACAGTAGTATTTAAATACAAATACTGGAGTTTAAATATTAAATATCATTGCAGCAAAGAATTTAATAGATCTTATGCTGAGAACAGACCCAGCACACAGAATATCTGCTAGTGAAGTATTACACCATACATGGATATCTGTAAGTATTTATTTAAGAATTGGGATTTATCTTTGAAATGTTCCTTAAATGGGAGGAACACATTACCGCGACATTGCAAGAATTTACAACTCATTACCGTGACATTTCTTCTTGAAATAAGGTGTTCATTACCGCGACATTTTTTCTATTAGAAAATTGTTGTATACGACTCATTACCGCGACATTTGAACAACTGCCTTCAATGTATATACATGTACATTTTTCTTGAATAATTAAACACACAAGGTACATACATGAGTTCTATTCACAAAATAATTCGCTCACCCTTTAGTCCATGTACGATTTATCAGTTATTGAAATGGCTAGCATAAAGAAGTTTGTGACAAATAGAGGGAATCCTGGATTGATTGTAGATGGCTTTAAATTTCGAAAGGATAAAATTTTCAAAAATTCCAAGCTTTGGAGATGCGTTGAAAAGACCTGTAGTAGCCACTGCAAGACAGATCTTGATGATTTAATTATACTAGACGGGAGACTTGAACATGACCATGCTGGCTAACGGAAGAAGCATTGTCGCGGTAATGTATACATATAAATGTTGCGGTAATGTATACTATTTTGTCACGGTAATAAGTATGTCGCGGTAATGACTATTTTGAAAATGTTGCGGTAATGAAATGCACCCCCTTAAATGTAGATATCAAATTTAGTATACACAGCATGTTTCTGGAATAACCTTCATCAGGTACACTGAAATACGAAATATTGAAAAGCCAAATAATACGCTTGTTTTGAATCCTTTCCATTCCGTCAAAAGTTTTTTTTATTTTCGTCTGCGAGACCACATGATTGTGATGGAATGTTAGGCACTGGACTTACGTTGTCAGTATACACAATGAAAACTCCAATCATTATGTGGCGTTTTAACGTTTCTCAACTTAAAGAATTCTTAACATTTTCCGTAAAAGACAGATATCAAATTAATTATTTTATTTGTATCAAAGACTTCAATGCACAGACAATTAATTCTTGATAATTGAATTTGTTTTCTTTCTTTATTTACTGCAGTGATTGTATGTACATACATGAATCATGAAAGGAAAACGATCCGTCTTGATATATTTCTGTTATCAGACAGACATTGGGGTACCAAACACCAGTATTTATTCAGCCATTTTCTTGGTGTCTCCATATTACAATTATTTATAATATACCACATCTACGACTAACTGATATGTTGATGTTGTCACGGCAATAGCATAAAACAGCGGAAGTGGTCTGTCTAACATTTCAGATGTCAAGACACGAAAAAGACGGAACATGATCGAAATTGACATGATTAAGAACAAGCATATTTACTTTGCTGCCAATTGATGATCAAATATGGCTTCCATAGGCCATGAAAGCTTCTGATTAGGCAATATTTCAAAGGTCTTCCTAAGAACTGCATAACCTATGTAAACAAAATATGCCGGAGATGATCCTTGCTAAATACTTTCCCATTTTGTTTCTATGGTATTGATCAGTCCACCAAGATGGCTGCCACCACATGATTTACGATTTGGACCCTATATAGGAAAAACAAGTTTAAAACATAATTGTTCATATAAATAATGTTTTACTTTGTTATAGGGTATTCAAAGAGAAAGTAGGAATGTTTTAGAATTAATGAGGGTTTTTAATGAAGATAGAAAGAATGAAGAGGAAGAGGGACAAAAAAGTGCAATAAATGGAGAGGTTGAAAATGGTGACGAAACAGACTGTGGTGTTAATGACAAATCACAACAAAAGGTCAATATCTAGCATTTACTGTGAAATCATTATTATTCGTGGGGTTCTAATTTTTGTGGATTTCATGGTTAACTGAAACTACGAAGAACAATTTCCCATTGCTTGTTGCCTGTAGTGTTTGAAACCACCAATTCAAGAACCCACGGATCAATGTATTTTGTAGAAACCAAGAAATCTGGTGTCAACGAATAATAGTACTTTATCTGTATGGTGTTAGGTGGAAAAAGGGGGCAAAAAAATATCAATTTCCAAATTTGAATGTTTTTATTTTTCATCCTATTTTAATGTTGTTGTTTTTTTTTTTTCAAAGAAAGATAATCTTAATGAGTCTATACAAGAAAATTACCAATTTTATTTAGGGAAAGGGGCTAAGAGTGGTACAAACATTTACTTCAATTAATTACTTTTTACAGACAACAGAAACTAGGAAAGGCTCAGCAGAAACAAAGAAACCAGGATCTGGGGGAAAGTCAGGGGTAAGAAGAATATTGAGCTATTTCTTAAAACACTAAATTTAGTACTTGAACAGTGTATAAATGCTTTTAAAGTTCATATTTTTTGTAGTTTTTGGTTTTTATGAGCCTTTGTGTCAAGTTACAGTTTGGTGTTTGACTGACATCTACCTTTACATTTATAATCAATCAAGGTTCTGGTATCACAAAGTGCTCTCAGTTTTTTTATTCCCTCGCCAACAAAGTTGCGAAGGGATATAGTAACGCTACCATCCGTCCCTCCGTCCTTCCGTAACATTCTTGTGAACACTCTAGAATCAACATCCTTCAATGGATTTTGACCAAACTTGGTACATACCCTATTGATTTTCAAGGTCAAAGGTCAAGGTCACCAGGTCAAATTTGTAGGCAAGGAGATATGCCACGCTTTGCGTTGCCCTTGTTTGTTTTTTGTTTTTAAGATGATCATCTTTTAAACCACTGAACCAATATAAATGGAAGTTGGTTGGAATGTTACCAATCTAATTACAATTGTGGTTTTGTTTTTGCGATACACCAACATCTTAAAAACATCATTAATGAAGCCATGTTAGGTAACCTTTCAGTCATCTTTGACAATCCAACCATACAGCAAGACAGTTGAATATACTGTTTCATCAAACAACAGCTTACAGTATGTACAGTGAAATCTGTGTAAACCGGCCACCATTGGGACCACATTTCACGGCCGGTATTGACAGTGGGCCGGTTTATTAAGTGTACTCTCTGACTACCGTATAAGTGTTTTTTCACTGGAGCCAAATTTCGCGTTTTTGTTCCAAATTGATGGATTTTTTTAGCGGTATGCTTAATTTTTGCGATCCTGAGTTTTAATCCAAATCAAATTTTAGCAGATAGACCATTATATTAGAACTACATTGTCTGAATTGCTTAACTAACAATTCAAAATAGGAATTGTTTTGAAATAATTGAGTATCATAATTTCTTATGCATAATGCACGGGATTTTGTTTAGATTCTTTATTTTGCAGGAGAGTGCACATTTTCGTATTTCTTTACTTGTTCGGACACTTCCACAAAATCATTAAATGTGTAAAAATACTTTTGAATTATTCAGAGAATTACATTTTTTGTAATACTCTCTAGTGCAGTTGTGTTTTGAACCAGTAAACGTTGATATGAAAATAAAGCTAAGAATAAAAGTGTGACTATATCTAACCCTGCGTAAAATAATCAATACATGATAATGCTGTCGATAAGATTGAATGTGTCATAATTACCTAGTGTATATTTAGACTGCCAGACTGTGTTTACACAAGCTTTTAATGATTGAAATAAAAAGAAAAAAGGAATCAAAATGTATTTGTCATTTTTTATGACAAGTCTGGAAGTTTGAATACTCCCAGCTGTGAAGACTATAATCCGATTAACAATAAATTATCTCAAGTTATGATTGTATGGCTTGGATGCTAGTTCATCATTTAAATAATAAGGCATTGTTTGTTGTTCATTTATGATCATTGTCAACATATGCATTGTTTTCGGGAAGAATTCCCCCATGTTGGATATTTTAAAAGCGTGCCATCGAAAAAAAAAACCACTTATAAGGGGTATTTCATCTTGATTAGCTTTCGCTTTTTAGGTGTTGAATCCATGTTTGTTTAACATTTAATGAACATTTAAACATTAACCACATGAGTTACCAGTGATCACTAATTACAGGTGTGCTATAATATATACACTTCGAATTACTACCGATCAATATTCACATATATGTAAACACACGGTTGATTGATCTGATCATGACCGGTTTACGGAGATAAATTACAACAGTAATTAGTGTATTGGGACCGCAAGTCAAGGCCGGAATTCGGAATGTGCAGTGTCCGGTTTATTCAATGATTTTTAACAAAGAGTATTTAGGAAAAAACTGCGGACTTGAAATTAGATCGGAATGGACAGGATTCCGGTTTACTCAGGGTCCGGTTTAGTCAGGTTTCACTGTACCTTAAAGATAGAAATTGACAATAGTTAACATCCCCCTTGAAAGAAGCTCATGACAACATGTAATCTGTCTTATAAGTGTTAATTCAGATTTTTTCTTAACATTTTTTCAATTTCTATAATTTTTTTTACAGAATTCAAGCAAGACTGTAACAAGTTCAGATAAGTCACACAAATTGTGTCCAGGTCAACGAAATGTGGGTGCCAAATCACCAGGTCTTAGTAAAGGTAATAATTCAAAGACAACTAACAACCACGTACGAGCTGCGTCTACACCAGTGAGTAGTAAACCGTCAACGGTGAAGAAAAAAACATGACAAGAAACACGGAACAGGAAATAGCTACAGCTGGTCCTTGACACACGGGGGAATTATGGTGGCGTGTGTGTGTGTGTCCGTGTCATTATGTAAATTTTTGATTTCATATGACATCAATAAGTGTGCAACGGATAGTGTTTACATTACGATGAAACAAAACGATGTTCACTTTATTTTGACTAGAGCATTGCTATTATGATGAAACAAAACGATGTTCACATTATTTTGACTAGAGCATTGATATTATGATGAAACAAAACGATGTTCACATTATTTTAACTAGAGCATTGCTATTATGATGAAACAAAACGATGTTCACTTTATTTTGACTAGAGCATTGCTATTATGAAATGTTGAGACAATTGTACTTTTTTTATATATAAGACAATAAGAAAATTAAGAAGCCTTTTAAAAAACATAGGAAAACAAAAAAAAGGCCTTCAGGACAAAAAAGAAGTGAACAAGTTTTTGAAGATCAACTTTCATCTTACAATTTTGAATATACATTTTGTATTCTGTAATTTATTATTTGTTAGAAGCATCTGTTGATGGATTTAATCCCTTGAAATTAATTAACTGATATTTCACACTTTAATAACTTCAAAGCGTTTGAATAAGGAATGAACTGGAATATCAACTTGATGTATTTTGTATTATGCAAAGATAAGCCTTCATTTTGATGTTAAAATTGAATAAGTGCAGTTAGTTTACAAGTGAATCCCCTGTGATGATTTTTTTTTAATTATACATTTTTCTTAAAATTGTTTGTTTATTTTTCTCTTTCACACAATGTGGCATTCAGTATTTACATATTTAATAATTGTATATGTGTTTCCATGGAAACTCTGTGTACTGCTGAAAGTGTGATAAATGTCGTTCCAAGTCTTGCGGTCATAAGACTCTCTTTACAAATTTTGTACTCATACTTGATAAACAGCCATTCAGAACGTCATATTCAATAAATACAGCATTCTGATTGGATGATTTTGGAGTACGATTAAAAAAAAAACTTCCACTTAAAAGTTTTATGACGCATGACCAGAAAAATAAAATATTGAAATATTCCATATTCACTTGACATTGTACACATTATTAAAGTTGTTTTCTTGTTGAATAATACAATTTTTTGTACTATAGTAAACTTATCGAGGATTGATTTTGCTTTGGAATAGCCTTCATTTTTATTTGTAATTGGTTTGAAGAGTTTTGTTACTGCTGAAAAAAACTGATGTAAAACATGAGAACAAAAACAGTTTTTTTTTTATGTCAGATTCCAAGTTTTCAAATGTATATATTCATTAATTAACTGCTGAAAAATGATAAAAATCTGTAGAATATGTGCTCAAATGTTGTTGTGCCAAATATTGGCCTTTTTATTTATTATTTAAATGACCGTGCCTTGATAGAAATAAAATTATTTTATATCATTAGTGCTATGTGATCATTTGATACAGTTCTGTGTCTCTGGCTATTGGTCTTAGTAATCCATTGATTACCTCCCCTGTATCTATGAATGATGCCAAGTCGAGTAGTTTTGAAAAGATTGCATGTGTCTCGTTTTGATGGATTATTTGAGAATAAAATATCTTTGAACCTTAATAAGCAGTTCTTTTATACAATTGGCAGAGGACTTATCTTAAATCAAAGCAATGTTTTTTTTAAATAAATTTGTAATTTATGGGATATATTGTATATGTTTTACCAGTTTTCCCACAAGCAGGATATTATTTTCTTCATATTTCTGAATTTTTAACTCATCTGGCCAAAAAATTGTCTCCTCTGAAACTGCTTGGCCAAATGAACTGAAATTTGGTAGCAAGCATCTGTTGAAGGTCCCAATCTTAACAAACATGGCCACCATAAGCAATTCTTGTTTCTGGTTGGTAGATTTCTAAAAATCGTTTCCTCTGAAAATGCTGGCCCAAATAAAGCAAATTTTTTTCATGAAGCATCTATGGAAGATCCTTTATATGATTTCCACATTTCATCCCAATAGGAACAAAAACATGGTTGCCATGGGAAATTCTTGTTTCTGATTGGCAAAATTTTTTTAAATCTTCTCCTCTGTAACTAGGAGGCACAATGAATTGTTTGTAGGAATGATTTATGGGATATCCTGTACAAAATTTGCATATTTTGTGCTCATCGTACAACTAATATGGCCGCCATAGGCAATTCTTGTTTGTTATTGGCCTATTTAAAAAAATCTTCTCTAAAACCATTTGGTCAAATTAATTGAAATTTGTTAGGAAGCAATTATGGAAGTTTCTGTATAAAGTTTCCTCAAAACAGAATGAAAAGTGAGCAACACAATCTCAACCCACTGAGCCTCTAGTTGGATATAAATTACATACTTTGGAAGAGATCATTTTCATTTTGAGGCAATAAATGACTGTAGTCTGCTATAAAGGGGAGGAGCCTATTTTAGTATGAGTGGCAGAGATTATAATTTAGTGTATTGATACGGAACCGGTAATATTCTTGTACCAGAAAGGGGAAAGATTTAGGCCGAAAGTCAAAGACACTGAATTTTGTACTAGAAAAATAGTCCCATTTTTTTTTTTCGTTGAACCAGATGTCAGTTGTTATTAAAGTTGTGTAAAAACAATTGTTTGTGTTTTAATTTCAGTCAGTTTTTCCCTATTGAAATCTTTTGATTTTTATTGAGACATTAGTATCTAAATGAAACACGCTTTCTAAGAATCAAAATTTGAAACCGTCATTTGTAAAGTAATTACATAGAACAAAACAACGAACAATTCCAAAGCTATGAAAATTTCATCATCAGTTCTTGAAATTTGAAATACTTTGTAATAATATCTGAATACATTTTTTTAGAAGAAATAAAATCATAATTTTATTTTTATCAATGTTCTAATCAGTATTTTTTAAACGAACGTTCAGTCATAATATATGTATTATTGGTAAAGAAAAAAACATGCGATGAAACGTTTTATATCACAACATTTTTGGTCAGCAGAATTTTTGTATCATGGTTTGGTGATAGTGTGAACAGAATTTTAATAACTAGTGTTGTATCCATGATGATGGATGAAACATTAGGGTCAAAAGGTTAAACTGACTTTTAATAACTATTGTATCCAAGATGGTGGATGAAATATTAGGGTCAAAAGGTTAAACTGACTTTTAATAACTATCGTTGTATCCAAGATGGTGGATGAAATATTAGGGTCAAAAGGTTAAACTGACTTCTAATAACTATTGTATCCAAGATGGTGGATGAAACATTAGGGTCAAAAGGTTAAACTGACTTCTAATAACTATTGTTGTATCTAAGATGGTGGATGAAATATTAGGGTCAAAAGGTTAAACTGACTTCTAATAACTATTGTTGTATCCAAGATGGTGGATGAAACATTAGGGTCAAAAGGTTAAACTGACTTTTAATAACTAGTGTTGTATCCAAGATGGTGGATGAAATATTAGGGTCAAAAGGTTAAACTGACTTCTAATAACTATTGTTGTATCCAAGATGGTGGATGAAATATTAGGGTCAAAAGGTTAAACTGACTTCTAATAACTACTGTTGCATTCAAGATGGTGGATGAAACATTAGGGTCAAAAGGTTAAAACTGCTGTTTATTGTATACATTCCATAACAGAAATCCGTCCAAAATATACATTTTTGTTTTTTGATTGATTTTTTAATTGTTGAAGAGTTTACTGGTATTTTTTGTAATAATATTATATGTGAAGTCTATTGTGTGAAGAGTTATGTTTAGAATTCTTGCCCATTTTTAAACCTTTTCATTTTATGCGACTCTTTGTAATGAAAAGGAGTTTTTTGTTTTTCCCTAAAAATTTTAACCATCTCTTGACTATTGTTACTGCTGAAACTTTTTGCACTGTACATTTAAATGCAATTTATTTTATGCAAATCTACTCTTGGGTGTGTGATTTAAACACCATCCAAAGTAAATATATAAAAATAAACTTCTGCCTCCTTGGGGTTCGTTTAAAAAGAATATCTTTAATCTGTGGTTGTCAGATTATGAACGAAAATGTATTCTACAAATATCCATATGTAATACCGAACAGCGGGTAATTTTCATGAGATGCAAATTTTTATTTATTTTGGCCTTTTGTTCGCAGGTGCCAAAATAAAGACCACCAATATTAATATGTTACACATTGTGTAGTGAAAAACTGAAAGTAATCACAAAAATATGTATATGTATTTCATGCAAAATCGTTAAATTTTATGTCTGCTATCCAATATATATTTCAGTATTGAAAAGAGGGGAAAAGGATGTTTAAACCAAATAAAAAGAATTCAGGTGCAATGTTAATGTATTCTATGTAGCCCACGTTTTATAACAATATATAACACTTTACTTTACTGTTTAGATGGATGCATATATCTCTTAGACCTGAAATATATTGTAGAAAGTCATATTGACTAAAATACATCAAATATAAACATAAAATTTGTTTATTTTTTTCTGTAGTTTATTTATTTTCTAGTTTATCATCATATTACATGACTAATTCTCATTTTTTCTACTATAGATTATGATATCTTTTGTATTTGTCCAGTGTTGACACAAAATCTGTATTTCCTTAAATCTTCCCTTTATTTTTAAAATTTCTCAAAGAAAAATATAACAGGTTTTGTTAAAGCATAGCTTAAGTTCAAAAGTAGAAATCAAGAAAATTTACATGTAGATCTACAAGACAAATTAATCAATTTGATATTAAGAGTCATGTTATATATTTTTTTTACTTTTATCAATTACCAGTACCCGAAAAGTTTCTTTGTTTCAATTTTAAGTGTGTGTGAAAATATATAATTTAAACACATTCAGACTTTCCTTAGAATTAAGGTAGACGTGACGAATCATTCACGGAAAAGGTTGCAGCTGTTCTGTTCTCTTTACATTTGTTTATTTTATGCTAAACAAGCTAAAACATTTAAAATGAAGAATGTCCTGTTCTGATAATCAGGGTTTCCTCATCAAGCATGAATAAAATATAAAAAAAAAAGTGCCATCTAGAATTACTTATTGGGCAACATCAGTGCAATCTTTTTTTCTCTCTTTTAAATTGATAAGGCATGCATCACCAAATGCTACCCCTCTTATCTAGCCAGATTTCAGATGCACTAAGATAGGAAAATATGCACCCCCTCAAAAAGACCACCTCTATTGTTAGACAACTTTTTTAATATAGAAAGAAGGGGTGACCTTTGAAGACAGGAATGCACTATGATTGGAAAATATTACTAAATTTTACCTCTCAAGAAAAGCTACCCCTATTATTTGGCCACTTTTTCGGTATAGAAAGAAGGGGTGGCCTTCAAAGAGGGGAACTACTGTATCTGCATGTAGTCTTTATAACAAATCGTTTTCCAGAAATAATAGTAAACAAACATACCATCTTCACCAGGGTGTTCAGAATCATTAACGATCATATTTGATTAATTAGGTGCCAATATAGTTTTCATGTGATAGTCTTCTTCTTGGTGTGTGCATAAAATGCTTATTTTTTATGTAAATATAGTAAATTATTGTTATGATTTTATTGTAAACAAATTGATATGATAAAAAAAAATATTATATTTATAAACAGTTTGTTATGATGATCTGTGAAGCCAGTAAAAAAAACAGAAATGTCATAGGTGTGGAATATACTACAGTGTGTTTTTTTGTGTATTATTTTTATAATTGATATGTAAATTGAAATATATGATACATTTCCATAATCCGTCCTGACATTCAAAGCAATTTACTTTCTTAGAAATGTCCATTTTTATTTTATTTTTTTACACATATTATACAAGTTTATGAATTACTTTTGATAAGTATTGTGATTTATTAAAGTAAATTAAATGCAGTATTCACTATTGATTTTCTGGGCAATTTTAAAAATAGAATTCTCAGTTAACAAGGCAATTTATTTTAAATATGACATGTCTTAAATAGCATTTAAAAGTTTGCTTAAGTATTACCTTATTAGGAATTGAAATTCAACTTACCGGTATACAATATTTATGCATGTATTTGGATTGTTTGTTTTGTTGATATTGGTGGAATTGTTTACTGTCGCTGTTAAAAAAAATTTCTTTTTCATAATTTGGATTTTTGCTGTACAAATTTCAGACAGAAAATAATATAATTAAATGGAATTTGTCCCGCATAATGTTTGTTTTAAAAAGCATTCCTATATGTTTAATATCAACATGTTTACAGGATATATTTTCAAGACCTTTATCACTGGTGTAAAATAACAACACTGGACAAGAAATAAAAACGGGGTCCAATTTTATTTTTGTGTGTAAACATTGTTAAGTGTACATTAAAGTGGACGTATGACATCTTATTGAAGTTAGAGTAAGATGCATTCCAAGTTATCTAATAAATTTTTGAATTTTATTAGTTGTAGTTTATCATCTTGTCTGCAGTGAAAGTTGTTGAAGCTGTCATCATGTTTTTCCACAACAGCTTCGACAATTGTGACTAGTTCCATTACTCACCTGCCACAAGTCACTGGCAAACTTTACCACATAATGTTGTATCGAGTACACCTCGCCTGAACAGGGTTAAAACTTACAACGTTAGTGGTGATAGGCACCCGATTGCATAGGTAGTTGTAAATCCAACTACCATACGACCATGACAGCCCCTCCTGCTTCATAAATACAAGGTGGATTATCAACACTTATTTAAAATTTTATGTTTCATAGTACAAAGGAAATAGATGACGAAGTCTAATTACAGAGATGTAATTCTGTAGCATGCTAAGAAGAGGTTGAAGATACCAAAGGGGTAATCAGAAACCGTATATCGAAGAAGAACAGACAACACAATGGCCAAAAGGACTAACAACGATCTATAAAACTAAAGATCGAGTAACACGAACCCCACTAAAAACCAATGAAGGTATGAGATGATGATGTCTGCTTTGTACTAGACCAACATGCTTGGATTTCTCACTGTAAACAAGTCTGCAGGTAGACATGTCGTCCCACTCTGACACAATTATCCTGATTCTGAGCCAACCAGTCTTTGCTCTTACTCCTTAATGCTGCATGGTTAGTAGAGAAGCAGCAAATATCAATTTTATAGTCTTTGCTGTTGCCCAAGTGGTGTTCTAACCTATGATTTACCACACTTGAGGCGAGCAGGCTAACCATAACACCACCAATGCAGTTCATTAAGATTTGCTAAATTAAAAATGTGCTGGAATTGAATTGGAGGTGTGGAGAAACTAGGATGTCTACAATATTAACATGAAGAGATATGCAATGGTTACTTAAATAAATACCATGGAAAATCCAGTAGGTTAAAATCAGAGGTTTTAGCTTGTGCTTTCATTGCTGTATTGAGTTGTCACTATTAAATCTTAAAAAAAAAATGGTATGACTCTAACCACTTCTCTTATCTTCTAACCATGTGCATGGCTGTGATCTGAGTAACGTAAATAATTTAAAAGTCTTTGGGAGCAAGAAAACCAAAGGGCTTAAACAAAATCGGCTAAGGTTACCTTTGTCCGAGAGAGATGAAACTTAGAAACTGAAAATATCAAACAAACATATATCTATCAACCACGCCAGTGTCAAAGTACTGACTACTAAACAGATGATATCCTCATGACTAGAAGTCCACCAGCAGAGGTATCTAACCAGTTATAAATACTACATGTCTATTTCTCATCTCACAGAAACAGAGGTATTAGAAAGATAGACTTTTTTCCCATTAGATACTCTCCATCTTTTTCTGTTCATCGTGGTTACCTTTGAATATATTACTACATATTGAATTACATGAAATTTTATTAAAATGGTTCAGTCTTCTACAATTTCCTTCTGATAACTTTCATACATGAAATAAAAATGACTTCGTTTTTAGTGGTCATGAATCACTAGCTTTCACAAAATTATACATCATTTTCTTTTTCACTGGGGCATCATCAGAATTTGTCTTTTCATCAAGTTTATGCTTTTCACCAACTTTTTCATCGGTCTTTTCATCAGTCTTTTCACTGTTCTCATCCTCTTTAGACTTTGTCTCATCACTTGCTGTAGAATTGTCAGAAATCTTTTTGGGGTCGTCATGAAATCCTAGTCCTATATGAGCTTTAGGACCTGCTAATAATTTATGTTCCAGACCTTGTTTGAACTGATCTTCTAACTTTTCTTCAATTTTCCTCTCTGGGCCTAAAATTGTAAAATTACAAATAACATAGCAAGATTCTTGTTAAAATAGTCCCTCTCTCATAAGACCACTCCCTCCCTCTTATCAGGTCAGATTTCATATGTCCTGAGATAATAAAAATATAGTAGTACCTCTTTTATAAGGCCAATCTCACCAAAGGGCACTGCTCTTATCAGGCCAGATATCAAACAACTAAATTGTCTCCTTCATCTCCTGCAGCAATTGTTTTTATTAGTGTAGCAAACCAGAGTAGCTGGAGAAAACCACCAACCTGTCGCAAGTACACCTCACCATGAGTGCGATTCTAACTCACAACATTAGTGGTGATAAGCACTAATTGTACAGGTAATTGTGAATCCAACTACCATTTGATAATGACCATGACGGCCTCCGACTATCCTTGAAAATTTTGTTTTGATGAGTAATTGTGATCTATAATTATAAAGTAAACATACTTTCTCTGTCATGTGGATGAACATGTTCGTCTCCTATTATAAATCTTCCATGATGTTCTTTCTGAAATGACAACAAAATATATTAAAGGTTATTCAGATTGCAAAAACAAATCACCCCCCACTCCTTAAATTCTTTTTTGATGAAATATTCTATTAGTCAAAAGGGGCCATAAATCTTTCAAAAACAATCAGATCAAACTGCATTAATACTAAACAAACATATTCTAAAGATATTTTATGTAAGCATGCAAAGTTTTCATGAATTCCAATTTATTAAAATTGTATGAGTTGAACATACAGATGATGTCTGCTTTATACTAGACCAACTTGCTTAGTTAAATTTTCATAGTGCTAGTTTATTGAAATAATAGTCTGCTGGTAGACATGTCGCTCCACTCAAGACACATTGAACTTATTCTGAGCTTTGCGCTTACTTGTAATATTGCATGCTTAGCACAAAAAGGGCCATGACATAGGGTGTTGAAAATCCAAGTCCTGGCTTGGTACAAGCCCAAAAATGTAGCAGGGTTAAACATGATATTAATATTCCAACACTTTCCCCCTTGAAGATGTCTTACAAATATCTTAATGGGAGCAATGTAGTTTGTGTCATTGTTTTTATTTGTTATTTATTTTGTTGTGATTAAAATTAAGAAATTCAACAGTACTGGCCGAAAATATAATCAACTGTGTGTGTGTAAAACAATGACAGAAACCAATGAGAATCAGCTTAAGACAGACACAACTAGAACTGTGAGTGACCTCACTGAGTGATTACCCCCGCTTACAGTTTAGTAGGAGTTGCACTTGCAAGGTACATGCTCCCACCCCTTTTCGTGAAAGTATAAGTTGAATTATCTCCCTTTTTAAATTTTGGACAGCAACCATATTCCTTCATGCACATCAGCAGGTAGTGTACTACAAGTGTGTAAAGTTTCATAAAAATCCAATAAGTTGTTTAGAAGGAGTTGCGCTTACAAGGTTGAATTATCTCCCCTTTTAAATTTTGGACAGCAACCATATTCCTTCATGCACATCTGCAGGTAGTGTACTATAAGTGTGTAAAGTTTTATAAAAATCCAATAAGATGTTTAGGAGGAGTTGCGCTTACAAGGTACATGGACGGACGGACAGTATAAGTTGAATTATCTTCCCTTTTAAATTTTAGACAGCAACCATATTCCTTCATGCACATCTGCAGGTAGTGTATTACAAGTGTGTAAAGTTTTATAAAAATCCAATTAGCCGTTTAGGAGGAGTTGCACTTACAAGGTACATGGACGAACAGGGTGATTCCTATATACCCCCAAACTTTGTTTGCGGGGGGTATAATTAAGCTTCAATGTATAACAACAAAAAAACTGTTTTTAAACTACATATGGTTTCCTTACTACCTACCAAGTTTCATGAAATTCTGTTCAGTAGTTTCAGAGGAGTTGCGCTGACAAGCTGCTTCAGAAGTAAATTTCGGAAAATTTCTAAGTTCAAAGGGGCATAACTCCCACAAAATTCAGGAGATCAAAATTTCCTGGTAATATGCACAACTACATATGGTGTCCTTACTACCTACCAAGTTTCATGAAATTCTGTTCAGTAGTTTCAGAGGAGTTGCGCTGACAAGCTGCTTCAGAAGTAAATTTCGGAA
>MJUT01053854.1:211731-222309 GCA_002080005.1 Gigantidas platifrons | reverse complement strand
CTTGCATTGTTTAACTTGAGGTTTTCTGAACAGAATTAAACCAATTTTATCATTTAAAAACTTTATTTTGTATCTGCTATATACTTCAACTACAGTTACAGACATGATATGTTTCTGTTGATGGTTCTTGTCCTTACATCATCTGATACTCTGTCTTTTCTTAATCTCCTCTAAGGCTGTCCACTGCTTTCCTCTTTTGTGGTGTTTCCCAATATCTAGCATGAGTCTGATATTATATTTTCTACTAATTGACATTAGTGCTGTTTGTTCAATGGTAGTATACTTTGCTTTCTCATCGATTGGCTGTGTTCCCTATACTATAGCTTTAGGTCTGAGATAGAGATATTCTTTCTTACTGTTTACACATATAGCCATCTGCTATTTCTAGCTTTTTCTTTACATCTACATCTTTACCTACTATTACTCCTCTTTTCTCTAGAATACCAGAGGTAGAAGGAGAATCAATAAGTTTATCAATCACTGCAACTTTTTTTACATGTATTTTGGGCAAAATTTCTTTTACCTTTTTAGCTTGGCAGTATATGGTGAATCTACTAATAGGAGATGTAATTGGTTTATCATTTGCTGTCTATAACTTTATTTTCATCATCCATTTTCTTGTTGCAATTCTTTGTTTTTCTTGTTTATCTTTAAGGAGTGAATCATCAAGTTGGTCATTTTCTTCATTTAAGTCTTAGTGTTTCTGTTCTTTGTTTTCTTTTCATCTAAGTGTTTCTTTGCATCTTGATGTTTTTTTCTCTCTAGTTTTGTGATTCCACTTTGAATGGCTTGCCTCTGAAGATCTCTCTAACCTTCTTGCACTCTCAATTATTCTTTCTCATTTTCTTCAGCCTTGCTGCATCAGATCTTACATTTGAAAATTGATCTGTATTTTCTAATTTTTTCAGATTTTTTTTGTCAATTTTTCACTTTTTGGTTCTTCCTCTTCATTTGAAACATCAGTTGATTTCTATTTCTTCTTGTTTCCATTATATATGTACTTAAATGCAAAATCTTCATGAATTCTAAATTAATTGTAGAGTCTGTAGCCCTACTCAAAAGACTTCTTTCTGGAGTTTTTATCAAACAAATAAGTAATTTATGTACTTTAAACTGTGAATTTGAATTAACACACAAATACACTTGTTGAAGTGCTACCATAAAAATGATATTTAACCATTTTCTGAATAAATAAATTTAAAATCAGCAAAGAAAGTTTAGTCAGATATCAACTATTAATTACTTAGTTCTTTAAAAAAAATTGATATTATGTTTCTATATTTGTTATTTCATGTTAACTTTGCCAAAGAAATAAATATATTAAGACAAAGCAGAAATACAACTTCTTATATTAGATATTCATGTCGTGAAAATTGAGGGCTACGGACTCTACATTTATACTAAAACAGAAAATTCTGCTCCAAAATTTTAATAAATGTCTTGTTTCCACAATTTTTTCTGCAGTAACTCTTTTTTGGACATACAATATATGGAAGAAGATGTGTTAAATTTCATGACTGAATAAAGCTTATGAAGCTTTACAAAAATAGGGCCTACGGACTCTACATAAAATAAGCACTTTTCATAGTAATTTTTTTGATAAAATATAGTTGATGAGAAGATGTTAATAAGATTTTTATGGTTTATAAATCTCTTAAATGATAAAATTTACTTATTTAGTAACTCCATTAACTACTCTGTATTTCTAATCATGCAGATATAACTAACACCCCTTAAAAAAAGAAAATATCACACATGGGTGGCGAGACTAATTCAGCAATAACTCTGTCAATTGTCAGTCAAATTTCAACCTGTAAAGTATGGCTTGAAGTGCAGAAAGTAAACAACCCCATAGTAAATTATTTAAAGCTTGTGATCAGATTTTCTGTTGTTAATAAACTAAGCAAAATCATTGTTTTAGATTTGACACAAATCACACCCTAAAAACACGATATATTTTGACTTCGAAGCCACATTTTGGATGACAAAATCAGAGCAATTGTGTAATGTGATAGTGTTTTAGAAAGCTTAGAGTATAAACTTTTAAATGAGGCCACACTCAGTCTTGTATCTATGAAGATGTAAAAGATATCTGTTTTTTAATGTAGCTAGTAGTGAATTCCAACCTGATTGTGATTCAGCCGCGTGTGAACTAAAACGCAGAGAAAGGAAAATTATATTTAAAAAAGTGTGGACTACAAAACACCGTATGAGTTAGTACATTTTCAGATTCAGAATCAACAGTTGTTTTCTTTTCTGTGTCTTTAGACTTTGTCGAATCTGGCGAACTCATTTTCCCAAAAAATAAGAACCAGAGCTTGCCCCTTCTATCATTGAAATATTGGGTAACACTAATGCCCGAAAACTGTCCTGAAAAAAAATTAAATGGTTAATATCTTTTTATATTACCATTTTCAGGACATTACATTACTAGTTTTTCCAAGAACTCTGAAGTTTAGAGATAAAATATAGGCCCAAGTAAGAGAAAGAAACATATTCAGATAGGCTATCAAATATTTATTTTTTTGTTGGTGATTTAAGCAAAAGACGGGGAGGTAACTCTGACAGACTTGTTTCGCAAACATGGCAAATACAACAGACGATGATTTATTTCACGACATAATTATGGGTGAAGAAAAGTAAGCATTTCGGTTGACCTGATCCTTATAACCCGAAGTATAGCATTGCCAAATTCTGCTATCACCACCGAAGCAAATACATAGGTCACAGACATTTAGCCGGATTTCCAGTCAAATCGTCCCCAACTGGCCCAAGCACAAGGCAATCATTGCAAGGCCAAGATAAAAGCGTCCACAGTTAAATCGGCCCCATTTCAGAATGGCCTCAAAATAAAAATCACATATATTTAAAGTGATATGAAAGGCGAATATCGTGGAATTTATGGATTAAATATTTTTACTTAATATGTCACTTAATTATCGTGCAAGGTCCAGTTTTCGTGGGTGTTCTCTTTTCGTGGATTTTCCGGATGTCTCGAGATTTCGATCGTGACCTCACATTTACGAGAGTTTTAGCCGTAATTAGGAAGTGGAACGTCGCTGGTGTTTAATTACATTTGCTGTACAATATGCGGTCAACATAGATAAATTTACTTATAATTGCATCACAACTATGAATTTTTGAACAAATTTTACTATTACAAATTTCGCCTATGTGTAATCATCCAGAAATCAAGTTTATGCAGTCAGAATTCCAACGTTTACATCTGTTAGCATGCGTGCGGATTTTTAGTCACTTTATGACGACATACAACTTTGAGGCCAATGCTATTGTAAGAATTGTTGATATTTGATTGATTGTTGTAATCTTAGCACTGTGAAGTGAAAATGGAGAAAAATTGAATGGTGGTTACATTTTAAGTAAAATACTCATGTTTTATTTTTCTAAATGAGTTTGACCAATGATTATATTCTTGATGATTTAGAACAATCATGAGTTGCACTAATGTAATAAAAAAATGAGTTTAAACATATTTAGTTTTACAAAATTATCATAATAAAAATGCAAAGCTGGAAGCATTTCTTGTGATGTCCTTGGCCTGCTGGGGAATGTTTGTTTGACATTTATTATTTTTTGTATTGAAGTTTAAGCTTCAAATGTAAATTAATCATTATTTATATAAAGTCATAAAACAGATTGATCAAGTTGGAACAGTTTTTGTTATTTCCTTGGCCTTAAAGAACAGTTTGAAACATACCCACGAAAAGTGGACTCTTCCGGTCCCCTAATTTTGTTTATACGGCTTCACTATTATCGTTTATTATTGTATTAAATTGAGCATGCATTTTTTTGAGGATATGTGGATAAAAGGATGAG
Source organism: Gigantidas platifrons (assembly GCA_002080005.1). Classification (NCBI taxonomy): domain Eukaryota; kingdom Metazoa; phylum Mollusca; class Bivalvia; order Mytilida; family Modiolidae; genus Gigantidas; species Gigantidas platifrons. The sequence continues at coordinate 218,472 of MJUT01053854.1, read as the reverse complement.
ATATCATTGTTAAAGGTAAGCAATTCCATATTTTATTTTATTTGTTGATTTTATTGTTATTTCCACGATAATGCTTAGGTCCACGAAAAGTGGACACACGAGGATAACTAAAATCAACTGCATAACATTAAAAATCCGCTCAAAAGCAGAATTTATGAGCAAAGCGCTAAATATTTGACAGCAGATAATTCTGTTGTGCACAACAGTAATGCAAATGATATGCACGGTACCCAAGATTTGAACTCTTTCGGGGAGATTGTGTAACGGGTGTGTTCGATTTGTGTTTAAATTATCTCCCTGTTGGAAACCTGGCTGTCAAAAGTAGACATTTATTTTTATGTTGATATGTTTTATTGATATATTTTGTAATGATAAGGCTATTTATAATATATTTATCGTATTTAAACATTGACAAACTTAGACTGCAAATAAAATTTGTTAAGAAATTAATATTGAAATATTGTCCAAGGATAATATTTTATATTCGAAATAATCCGCCGGAAAGAATAGGAATGTTCGCCAATCTCATTAGTGATGTCATATTCACTAATTTGCATGTCATTAAACAAATAATTGGTTGGCAGTAAAACAATAACGTAATTGACAGGAAAGTAACCAATTTTTAAACTTTTATAACTTTTTTATTTCCAAACCAATTTTGGTTCTGTTAATTGTTTTAGAGACTTAAGAAAATTCATATTTGTTCTGTCAGTTTACATTTTTTTTTATTTTGATATGATAAATTCATAATTCTAATATGAAATAATGCATTTTTACACTTCAAAACTAAATAAAACAAGATTGAATTTCCAATCTTTTTATTCTGAATATTTTTATCAAACCTGCGATGTGAATTAATTATTGCTATATAATTTTCATTTCTGAAAGAATTATTAAATTATCGTAAATAACAAAATAATAATGACAATTTAAAGTTGAGCCTTCATTGAAAGACAAGCGAAATTTTTGATTTCCTGCCAACCACACAGGCAAATTCTCAAGCCTGTGACATCACGGCGAACATCCCTATATTATGGAGGATAAAATAAAATGTTACATAATCCTGATTCTGAGCCACACCAGTCTCTTCAATGCTGCATGATTAATAATAATGGATAAACAACAAGTATTAATGTAATTTCATCGTCTTTGGTTTGACCCAACCAGGGCTTGAAACCATGCTCTCATACTCAAGACAAGCACACTAACCATTAATTTACACCAACCATGCTGTTTATTGAGCGTGATGTCATTATGATATCTTTGTAATATATTGAAGGTGTCTGGCAAATGGTTTTGAGGCTGGATATGAAGCAGGACAACAATCAGGATATGAAGAAGGATATAGACTTGGATGGGAAAAGGGATCATCTATTGCCTCAGAGGTACATGTACAAATGATTGATTGATTGATTGTTGGTTGCTCAACTTCTATCTGCTACATTTTGTATTTGCAATTTGTTCTATCATGTCTAAAGGACTCCTATGCTAAGTATAAAGGAGCTTTTATAAAGTGAAAAAAACAAAAAATACCAGTTCCAAAATGTAATTTGAAATTGGCAGAAAGTTGCAAAATTGATACCCCTAACACACACATACATGACTGCTCACTTTACTTTCTTGGTACAGGCACTTAAAAAATGTTTGATGGGCCTTATCCTCTTAGCATTAGTTAAATTGATATTATTATTATGTGACCCGTAATGGGGTTTCTTCAGATCTCCTAGGCCGCAACAAATCAGTAAAAACGTGCAAGCGATTAATCAGATTGCTTTTTACAGACCTGATTTTCGTCCACTTTAAAGCGGAATTCCCTTTTTTTATTCCGGATTTTACCGTTTTACTGGTACGATTCCTTTTTTTATAGTATATTCAATACTTCCGATTTTGCCGATTTCCGCTTTTTTGTTGTCCTCGTAAAATCAGGTCTGTTTTTAAAGGACATAATTCGTTAATTGTGTTATTGTAGGTCTTTATTTTATATATGGCTGCCTATGGTAGCCATGAACGTATGGAAGTTGGATAAATTTACAACTACCTGTGCCATGAATGCATATCACCACTTAAGTTGTGAGTTTGAACCCCGTTCATGAAGAGGTGTACTCAATACAACGTTATGTGATAGTGTTTGTCAGTGACTGGCAACAGGTCAGTGGTGTCTCCGGGTACTCCGGTTTTCTCCACCAATAAAACTTACCACCACAATATAACTGAAATATTGTTGAAAGGGGAGTTAAACCCCATTTAACCAACCAATCAAATTAAATGTACTTACATTTTGTAAATACTAGTTTTAGTTCTGTATATATTTATTTAGAGAAAATAGTATAATGTGTATACAAAAAATAAAATGTATGTAACAGTGATTTCTTTATAATTCAAATGATCAATTCTTCAAGGGACATAACTCCAGAAACAGGATCCTTGGTGATACAGATTCATGGTTCTCTTGCCTATGAAATAGAAAATTACACTGTTGGAAATTTTGCATTTCACATTTTTTATACCCAGTAAATATAATTTTGCTTCGTCAGTTCCTGTATACTTTGTCATTGACCTCTGTTTTTATCTAGACATGATTTTTATAGGTAGGATTTTATCATGGATTTACAGAACAACTTCACAAGAAGTTTAAGGATGATACAAGTAAGACAAGGTAACTAACCCTTTGCATTAAACTTTTCCCCTTAACCCTCTCACCTTAATTGTCCCTTTTTAGTTCACCTGGCCAAAGGCCATGAGAGCTTTTGCTATCACTTGGCGTCCGTCGTACGTCGTAAACTTTCACATTTTAATCTTCTCCTCAGAAACCACTGGGTCAATTGCAACCAAACTTTGGTGGAATGGTTCTTGGATGGCCCCCTTCCAAAATTGTGTCCGGTGATCCGGACTTCCAACCAAGATGACTGCCAAGCTAAAAATAGAAAAAAGGGGGGAGGAAATTTTAATTGTTCATTGCTGCTTTAGTCTCAAATTTTAACTGCAGCTACATGGCAAGGAGTAGTTTAACATATATTCAAGGTTTTTCTGTGAGATTTTTCTTTCAGCCAATTTATACCGATTATGCAAATTAGGCAGTTTTTGATAAAAGATCACATTTAAATCTTCTCCTTTGAAAACCGTTGAACCAAATTAAGCCAAACCTGGCAGGTATGGTCCCTAGGTGGGTCCCTTTCAAATTTGTGTCCGACAGCCCCACCCTCCATTCAAGATGGCTGCTGTTACTAAAAATAGAAATTTCTTCACTTGTCCATTGCTGCTTTAGTATAAGTCAAAATGAGCTCAAATTTTAACTGCAGCTACATGGCAATGAGTAGTTTAACATATATTCCGGATTTTTCTGTGAAATTTTTCTTTCAGCCGATTTATACCGATTATGCAAATTAGGCATATTTTGATAAAAGATCACATTTAAATCATCTCATCTGAAAACGCTTAACCAAATTAAACCAAACCTTGCAGGGATGGTTCCTGGGTGAGTCCCTTTCAAAATTGTGTCCGACAGCCCATTCAAGATGGCTGCTGTTACTAAAAATTTTTTTTTTTTCAATTGTCCATTGCTGCTTTAGTATAAGTCAAAATGAGCTCAAATTTTAACTGCAGCTACATGGGAAGGAGTAGTTTAACATATATTCCAATTTTTTCTGTGAGCCGATTTATACTGATTATGCAAATTAGGCATATTTTGAAATAGAAAAAAAGGGGGGATGAAATTTTAATTGTCCATTGTTGCTTTAGTTTAAGTCAAAATGAGCTCAAATTTTAACTGTTGCTACATGGCAAGGAGTAGTTTAGCATATATTCCGTGTTTTTCTTTCAGCCGATTTATACCGATTATGCAAATTAGGCAGATTTTGATAAAAGATCACATTTAAATCTTCTCCTTTGAAACCACTGAACCAAATTAAATCAAACCTGGCAGGGATGGTCCCTGTGTGGGTCCCTTTCAAAATTGTGTCCGACAGCCTCGCCTTCCATTCAAGATGGCTGCTGTTACTAAAAATAGAAATTTCTTCAATTGTCCATTGCTGCTTTAGTATAAATCAAAAGGAGCTCATATTTTAACTGCAGCTACATGGCAATGAGTAGTTTAACATATATTCTGGGTTTTTCTGTGAGATTTTTTCAGCCAGTTTATTCCATTTAGGAATATTATGATAAAAATCACATCTAAATCTTTTGCTCAGAAATTTTAGTTGAAATGATCTTTGAGTGGCCCACTTTCAAAATTATGTGTAACACCCCCATTTTCTATTAACTTTAGATGTAAAATTGAAAACCAAGCAGGGGTGTGGAAATACCATGCCCAACTTGCTCGACTACGAAAACGTGAATTTCAACAAACATGGTTAATCGATTTTCCGTGGTTGCGATACAAGTAAACTTTAGACAATACAATCTTTGTAGAAAATACCCACAGTTAGCAGACCAAAGGTCAGATTCAAACCTTTTTGTAGGTAAAGTAGTCGACAGAAGGGATACTTTACTGAGCCACCAAATGTTCTCAAAACACCAGGCTTGTCAAATGAAGGACATTGCCAAATGTAAATGGGGCACAACCACAGGGGATATGGACAGGGCTCTTGCTAAGGTTAATCAAGCTGAAGTAGAACGATATGAAAAGCTTCTTTTATGACTTATGAAACATAGTGTTCTATTTTTCTTAGATTGTCCTCCTCAAGAATAAACATGTAAGCCTGCAATGCTTCCAATCCATAAACCATAGTTGAATATAAAATAAGACAAATTAAATTATAATTCTGAAAATGAACAAATATATAATAGGAAATATAAAGTTAAATGATTAACAAATACTCAATACATCAACATATATGTAAGGCATAGTACCAATTCAACAAAAAAAGTTTGGGCACATGACTTTTTTTTTGGACAAGTAGAATTTCCATTTTTACTTGCCTGGGGACAAGTGCTCAAATCAGATATTTCCACACCCCTGCCAGGTGAGCGATTACAGCATCCTGGGAGCCTCTAGTTTCCCTTTCCCTTCACATTCTCCTTAACCTTCCCACCATTCCCCCATACCCCTTACATCCAGGGATTTCAATAAGGGCCGGCACCCGGCGATATGTCGCCGCTTCAAACAAGTGAAATCGCCGGTTCGATTGTGAGAAACTAAAAGATTTTTTCATTAAATAAAAGAAATATACAATATTTATTTACTCTTTCATCTTAAAGATTTTTAAAATCCACAATTATGCAACAAAAAAAAAACCAATGCATTCAGGGTCGATAGCAATGCATTTGTCAGGGGTTGTCTAATACTAGGGGAATGAAACGAACTTATCCGAATTTATCATTGATCGGTGTTAATTCTACTCTTAGCTTATTATAATTTGTTGTTCCATTAAACGTTTAAATGATAGAGATATTTCTATTGAAAAATCTAGAGACACATCGAAAAGATAATTATGTTATCGATTGATAACTCATGAGATACGCAAATGGAAAAGTTTGAAGTGCCATTTAACGCTTTTAGTATTTTATAACCTCTATGACTAATTGGGATATCTAGACCCTTTCACAACAACTGCTAGCTGTTATTTTCCAGTGGACTGGATGAAGGGGAAACACACACTTTCCCACTGAATGACGCCAGGAACAATCAAACAAATATGTGATTTTCATTGATAACAGATAGAAATTAAATTCCAGAGTTATTTCCCTTTGTTATATTTTAAACAAACCAAAATTAACAAAATCTAAATACTTTTAGAATGCCATTTACAATATTTTATTATCAAGCAAAATAAACCACTTAAGTTTAATCTGAAATAGAAACCTGTCTACTTAAACTGAAACAAAGACAATATTTAGCAACAACCAGTTCTATACATTACCTGTAGTAATAACACACATGCGTAAATAGACATCCATTGATTACAATAAAAGAAATTTTGTAAAACCTTTACAATACTGACATATAAACAGTTGTGGACAAGACTGGTGGTCGCCAAAGTCATATTGATCCCAAATATGAACTTTTTCTACTCCATTCTTGCCAGAAAGTAACAGCACAATGGTCATCTTGAAATGGTCTTATTGTTTGACTAAAAAAATTTGAGAAATCTTTTCTATGAAACCTTCTTTTTCATACACTTGTAAAATGCCTCAGAATGCACCATTTTGAATGTAAGTGAACAAAAATTTCCAGGGGGTCAAGCGCCCCCCTCCTTTTTATCATGTAGCCGCTTCAAATTTCAATTCAGCCTGTTCAATACAATCTTATTGAATACCCTGACATCCATTCCCTTAACCTGCCCGATACCTGCTAAACCTCCTCCATGTCTCTATGCCCATAGCCCTTCCCCAACCCTCTTAACATTCCCCCATTTCTCTTAACCCTTCCACCTCCTATTTCACTTAGCCCTCTTCCATTTCCCTTAACCCTTCCTCCCCCTAACATTTCCCTTAACCCTTTCTCCCCCTCACATTTCCCTTAACCCTTTCTCCCCTCACATTTCCCTTAACCCTTTCTCCCCCATTTCCCTTAACCCTTCCACCTCCCCCATTTCCCTTAACCCTTCCTCCCCTCCCCCTCCTATTTCCCTTAACCCTACCTTCCCTACCCCATTTCCCCTTAACCCTTCCTCCCCTCCACCATTTCCCTTAACCCTTCCTCCCCTCCACCTTTTCCCTTAATCCACCTCCCTTTTCCATTTCCCTTAACCCTTCCTCCCCCTCCCCCCATTTCCTTTAACCCTTCCCCTTCCTCCCCATTTC